>PVJS01019412.1:0-33736 GCA_004027185.1 Glis glis | reverse complement strand
ATTGAACCCAGGGGCGTTCTACCTCCGCGCTACGCCCCCGGCCCTATTTTTTTATACTTTATTTTGAGACCGGGTCTCACGAATTTGCGGAGGGCCTCACTAAGTAGAGAGAGAGAGAGAGAGAGAGAGATAGGGGGAGAGAGAGAGAGAGAGAGAGAGAGAGAGACAAAGAGCGTGCACACGCGCACGCGCGTGCACAAGCTGAGGATGGCCGAGAACCCAGATCCTCTGGTCTCCGCCTCCCAAAGTACTGGGATTACAAGCGTGCGCCACCACGCCCGGCTGTAAATCACTTATTTAAAATCTTCACATAAGCCATCAGTGGTGGCACATGCCTGTAATCACAGTACTTGGGAGGCTGAGACAGGAGGATAGCAGGTTCAAGGATAGCATCAGCAAGTAGTGAAACTCTCACCAACCTAGCAAGACCCTGTTTCAAAACATTAAAAGAATAGGGCTGGAGGTGTAGCTCGGAGGTAGAATGCCCCTGGGTTCAATCCCCAGCACTACAAGAAAGAAAAAAAAAATATTCACATAAACAAAGTATACCATGCTCAGATGGCTTAACAACTAATTTTTTTCATACATTAAATAAATGAAGAAAAATCCTTTATTTTTCTGGTTCCAAATTTTACTACATATAAGAAAAGTTATAAAATTGGGGAGTAGCTTTTTCATCTCCTTTTAGGCCAGCATAACCTTGATTTTAAAACACCGCATGGACATTAAATAAAAAATTCTACAGATCAATATTTCTCATGAAAATAGAGGTCAAAATTTTTATCTAGTCATTAGAAAACTTAATATGTAATGTAGAAAAGGAAAAACATCCTCACAAAGTAGAATTTATTTCAGGAAGATAAAAATGGCCTAACATTTGCAAATCAATATAGTTTGTCATAGTAATACCAGAAAGGGGAAAAAACAAATTATTCTTTAAATAGTTACATGAAATATCATTAAATAAGGTCAACATATATTTTTATAAAAACTCTCAGCAAAGTATGAAGAGAGAACTTCCATAATTTGATAAAAATATTATAAGAGAATTATATTACTATAAAATTATTATAATAGAGAGATATTTAAAATGTTCCTGAGAATGGGATTGAGACATGAACACCATTGTCATGCCCCGCCCTCTGTGTTGCACTGGAAGGCTTTGATAGTGTATTAAGACAAAGATAAGAAATTAAAAACATCGCAATGAAGATGATTCAATTTTCATTCTGAAAATATTTTCAGTTTATTAATTTCACTTTCTCTTAAATAGCATATCTCATTTATTAATATCGTAAAAAATATATTACTGATATTTTTCTCATTTCTAGCACTTTGAGTTCTGATTTTATCCTTATTAATTTCTTTACTTTGGTTTTTGTAGTCTGTTTTTGTATCCTTTATAATTTCCACTATATCAGAGTAGCTTCCATAACATATATGTGATAACATTTAGAAATCAATATACTTTATCATATTACCTTACAATATTCATAAGTATTATATTTTACATTTAAATTATTTTTTAAAATGATAGCCTTTAATAACATACACTTCTGAGTTCGGACAACTGATACCTAGATCATGATATATTTCTTCTTTCTGTTTGCCTTGTAAATGTTGGCCATATTTTTATTTTTAATGTTTCTAAATCATTTTCTTTTAGTTTTCTTTCTCTCTCTCTCTTTCTCTTTTTCTTTCTTTCTTTCTTTTCTCTCTGTCTCTTTCTTTTTATTTTCTTGTGGTAATGGGAATTGAATATAGGGGAGTTCTACCACTGAGCTACATCTCCAGCCTTTTTACTTTTTACTTTCTCCCTAAGTTACCACACACTGGCCTTGAACTTGTGATCCTCTTGTCTCAGCCCCCCAAGTACTGAGATTACAGGTGTGTGCCACTGGGACTGGCTAAATTGTGTTTCTATGTGTGTGTGGGAGAAGTACTGGGGATTAAGCCCAGGGGCATTCTACCTCTAAATTGCTCTAAATTGCTCTAAATTACTGAGGGCCTTGCTAAATTGCTGAGGCTGGCCTCAAACCTGCAATCTTCCTGTCTTAGCCTCCCAAGTACTAGGATTACTAGCATGTGCCACCACATCCGGCTTTAGTTGTGTTTCTTATGAATAGCATAGAGTCAAACTTATTATCAAATATAAAAACATTTCCTTTGTTATAAGGGTTAGGTTTCCATTTATTGTTATCATAGATATGTTTTGTCTTACTTCATATGTATGCATATGTAGACATTTATATGTACACACATATATATGTATATGATATTTTTTTTCATTATTTTAGTTTCTCAGTTACTATTTTTATCTGAAATTTGTTCTAGTGAATACCTTAAAACTTACATAAACAAAGTACAACCGGGCGTGGTGGCGCATGCTTGTAATCCCAGTACTTTGGGAGGCGGAAACCGGAGGATCCGGGTTCGAGGCCAGCCTCAGCTTTCTCTCTCTCTCTCTCTCTCTCTACCTAGTGAGGCCCTCCGCAACTTTGTGAGACCTGGTTTCAAAATAAAGTACAAAAAAATAGGGCCGGGGGTGTAGCGCGGAGGTAGAACGCCCCTGGGTTCAATCCCCCGCACCGCAAAAAACAAAAAAACAAAAACAAAAAGAAACAAAGTACATTGTTGACCCCTTTTGTTAGCTTATAGGTATTAGTTACCTATTATGAGTAACAAGAAAATTAGCCTGTAACTTGTTCTCTTCAATAACCACTTTTTGTTAATAGTATTGCTTCCTTGGCATCTGCCTTTGTATTTGTTAGTATGTTTTTACTTATACCAGTCATTCTCCATGTTCATCCTTTTATAAGTCTGTAAATGCATTCTAGTTCTAACATCTTCTCTCTCGTCTCAACCTACATACTAATTATAAAAAACCCAAGGTTAATATCTTTCAGTTTCTTCTCTTGGCTCCAAATGTGTTTTTAAACATTTAAGAGAGAGATTGGTACAGTTCATCTGGCTCTGCCTGACAACTACAGTTTAAAGCTGCACATTCAATGGGGGCTCTTTAATGAACATGGAACAAGAGTATCTTTTGATTTTAAAGTCTGTGGTCACCCTGCCAAATAAATGTCTGAGAAAGCCAATAAAAGCAGTAAAATGCACTCTAACATCTAGAAAGCACACATATCAACTTTCTTTACTATATGACTGAACCTTTGCATTAGCTGTTTCTAATTGCAGAGGACTTGGGAAGCCAGTCCGCTATTTGCTAAGGTTGTCAGGGTCTACCATCCATTTGCTATGACTGTGATTCAAGCACTCATGAGTCTTAAGGTCTTTACCTGTGACTTTAACTTAAAAAGAAATATTATGTACAGAGCCATCATAAGCTGCAGTTAATCCAACAAGGTCAAAATTTCATAAGAAAAGCTCTTACCAAATTCTTTCTCTTAATGTGGTCCAACTACAGATGCTTCCCAAATGACTTATGGGGAAAATTTATCAAAGCTCTTCATCTTTGAAAAAAAATTATAATATCCCATTTGTAAATAGCCAACTCAAAAAACCAATTGAGAAATGAAGTAAGCCAGATGAGACAAAAATATTTCCCAATGATAATAACATGGGAAATACAGCTTATTGTGAATGCCAAACAGGCTTTCTAACTTCCTCCCAAATTGAATTTCCCCATCAGTCACAGATAGTACTGAAAAACTATAAACTTCTCTTATACACATCTATACTGCTTACATAGAGAAAAAAAAAACCAGCCTGCAAGTGTCTTGCACTCAGCAGAGCACCAAAAGAAAGAAAAATACTAAATCAATCACAGTTATTAATATCTGGAAACGTCATCAGCCATAGAGTTTATTCTTTCACCAAGTAATGGGCTTGAGAAGATGGGGCAAGAAGCCACGAATATAGTGGACGTCTGTCAACACTGAAACAAAACATGGAAAGGAGGCATCCCTTCACAACGGTATTTGCCAATTCCCCTCTTCTACCATTGATTCTTGCCTTCCATTTCTTCCTACTGGATTCATTGTTTATTCTTCCTGAAAATTAACCTTGAGAAGTCCATTGGATGCATTTGGAAAAAGGTACTTGCATTTTTTTTTTGTGTGTGTGGTCACTACATCAATTCAGTCAGGGGTTTGGTTGGTGATTCTACCTGAACATTTATGAAGTCAGAAGCTCTCGCTGCCTGCTTCTGCCTGAATTTCCCAGCCAGCTGTGTTTACTCACAATTAAGAATCCTGATCAGCCGTGGTGGCACACACTTGTAATCCCAGTACTTGTTAGGCTGAGACAGGAAGATGGCAGGTTTGAGGCCGGCCTCAGCAACTTAGCAAGACCCTGTTTCAAAATAAAAAGGTCTGGGGGTGTAGCTCAGAGATAGAATGAGCCTGGGTTCAATCCCCAGTACCACAAAAAAATACTATCAAATAAGTTACTTTTAATTAATTTTAGCATTAGACAAAGTTTATGGCTTGGATTTAGGAGATGTGTTAACAAAAATACAATTTTGTTTTCATATTTAAAGTTATATGAGTTAGATGTAAGAATACTACAAATACACTCCATTAGTAAAACTTTGTTCTTATAAGAAAAATTCCTTCACATTCTCAGTTGTGCCGTCTGCATGATATTATGTTGGAATATATAAAAACTTGTTGAAACTATTCCATTCCAAGTAGTAAACAATGTTTTGCTATTGAAAGCAACTCATTATAGTCTAATAAGCAAATATTTTTAAAGTCTGAAAATTCTTACAATGAGATAGTATGCAGTTACTTAAAATTATGTTTACAAATGGGGCTGGGAGTGAGACAGGAGGATCCGAGGTTCAAGGCCAGCCTCAGCAACTTAGTGAGAAACTGTTTCAAAATAAAAAACAAAAGAGGGTTGGGGTTGTAGCTCGGAGGTTTCCCCAGCTCCACACACCAAAAAACAAAACAAAACAAAACAAAAAAACCCAAATTGCTTATTTCAGGTTTTTAGGTCCTAACATTCTGAATTAAGTTTAATATTGGAATTTTGATATTTTAACTTCATGACAGTAGAATAATCCAATTAAAAATAGAAAGAGACAAAAAGTCTGCTTTGAATACTATTCATTGGAGAAATGTTTCCAATAAACACTAGTGGGATACATCATCGCAGAAGGCTGGGTCCATGGACACTTGTGTTGGTGTTTTCTTTCTTTTATTTTTTTGTGGTACCGGGGAGTGAACCCAGGGGCATTCTACCTCCATGCTACACCCCTGGCCCTATTTTTTATACTTTATTTTGAAACCGGGTCTCACGAAGTTGCAGAGGGCCTCACTAAGTAGAGAGAGAGAGAGACAGGGAGAGAGAGAGAGAGACAGGGAGAGAGAGAGAGAGACAGGGAGAGAGAGAGAGAGAGAGAAAGAGAGAGAGAGAGAGAGCTGAGGCTGGCCGCGAACCCAGATCCTCCGGTCTCCGCCTCCCAAAGTACTGGGATTACAAGCGTGCGCCACCACGCCCGGCTTGTGTTGGTGGTTTCTATCTGGCCATTTATTTAGTTATTTAGCTAGTTTTGCATTTTATTAGTCAAAGAAACTGTTCATATTTAAGTATATTTCAAAAAAGCTATTCTGTAAGAAGAGATAGAATATTATAAAACAGGAAAGTCAGGAAAGGATATCATGATATTATTTTTAAAAAGCAAAGATCACAGTTTTAAAAATTATTTTAATATCAGGCTCTCTAGTTGAAGAAGCTTGCAATAATTTTTTAAAACAGGTTAACTTTTCTCTAATATATCTGGCCTTTTTCAAAAAAGATAGTTTTTAGTTCCTTTGCTTTTAATTTTTAAAATTAGCTCCATATTTTAACCATAACTTGTTGGATGGTGACTTTCTTGGAGATATTATCACAAAAAACAGTAGACATTATTCCTTAGCATATCAACATGTGAATGTCTTCATTAATGTGAATGTAATTTAGCAATCTATATAAATACATATTGTCCTATGAAAGACTTAAAAACTGGAGTTGAAGAATTTAGACTTTTTATCTTTGGTCTTATAAATTTGGTATCTTATTTCACTCAAATTCATGGAAGCATAATAGACAACTAGCAAAAGATTTTGCACATCTGTTAACATGCAGCTGGTCTGTGCTGTCCACCAGCAGTGAAACGCAAAGGATTCCACCACAGACTATGTTTCCAGATTTTTAATTCCCTTTCCAGATGGCACTGCAGAAGGCTGCATGGAGTGTATGACTTTTTTAGCCAATTCAAGGAAAATTCTATTCCAAGAAGAAAATATCTATTCTAAGTAGTGACATTGAATATAGAAATGTTAGGCTGAGCTCCTTCACACCCAGTATTTGAGCATGCATAGCAGTTTGTAGTTAGCAGAGCTGTTCTCCACCCAGTCTTATAGGTCAAGGACATATTCCTCCAAAGGTGGGAGAAGTCCCTAACATTCAACTGCAATGTTGCGTTCATGGAGCATAAAGTATATTTTTAAACCATTTAATCTTCTAATTCATCATATCTCCCCAACACTGCAGTATCTTTCTAAATATATAAAACATAATTAGTAGTATTATGAAAATATAATGTAGAAAATATAATCTATTCATGTCCATGTAAAATATGTTTTAGTTTTTGCATATTGATTTTTGATACACAGAAAAAGAAAGAGCCATTAAAATATGGAAATGGGGAAAAATCCACACAGAAATTATAAAAGAAAAAATTTAACTTTTTTTTTAAGTTCTTAATGAAAATACAAATTTTACATATTAGTAGTTAACATTTTATTTTATGGAGGTTTAAGTTAAAAAAGAGTTATTTGACAGACTCAATCAGAAAATTAGTAAACATTTATTATAGAATAGATTTTAATAAGTAATTGTGGTATGATAATAAAACAATCTAGTATAAAATTAAAATGTGCATTTGTGGTTTTTTAAACAAAAATAACTAAAGAAATGTAGAGTCACAAGTCTACCTTATATATCTCCATAATCTCACACCCAAGACATTGATACAGCCAGTCTATGGAAAAACTAGGAAACATCTATTTGTCAAATCTTCTTCATGCTAATTTTACCCATTAGTTAAAAGCAAGGAGGGAAGGTCTATGGATGCAAGGAAAGTTCTCTGAAGAAGATGAGTGGACAAGTATAAGAGAATAAATCAGAAGAGGTGCAAAAGAGTAGAGTGAAAACTGTGGGTAACTTTTTGAGGGGTGCATGGTAAAATTAATAAAAATTTTCAGATGTTTTAGGTTCATTTTGTATATTTTAGTTTGAGGTAAATACCAATTTTCTATGAGAATCAGTATTTATCAACCTTTGGGATGATCAAAATGTTGTGTTAACTCCAGAATATAAAAAGATACAGAGAAGCTGGGCGTGGTAACACACACCTGTAATCCCAGTATTTGGGAGGCTAAGACAGGAGGATCACAGGTTCAAGGCAAGCCTCAGTAACTTAGTGAGACTCTGTCTCAAAATTTTAAAAAAAATTAAAAAGGGATGGGGGTGTAGCTCAGAGGTAGAATGCCTCTGGATTCAACCTCGAGTATGAAAAAAAAAGCCCAGAAAACAAAGGTGTATATTAATTGATGAAAAATAGGTCTTAAATGTAAAGCTAGTTTGTATAATCTGAAGTGAAGTAGTGTGGAACATGGCATCATCCTCTAAATCAGAGATCCACAGACTTCTAGTGGAGAGTCAATAATAAATATTTGTGAGACACACTGTCTCAGTTACAATTGTTCTTTTTTGACATTGTCACCCAAGAACAGCCATAGATAATAAGGAAACAAATGAATGTGACTATGTGCCAATAAAGCTTTATTTGTGAACATTGGAACTTAAATATAAAATATTCATATGTCACAATATCATATTTTTCCTTTGATTTATCCCAACCATTTTAAAATGTAAAAAGCATTCTTCCTGAAGCATTTAAAATCACGTGGCAGATTTATTATTCAGTCTGTTGTTTGCTGATCCTTGTTCTAAATTAATGCTCTCCAAAGTCAAGTGTGCACATTCTTGGGGTAGAAAGACATGATAATAGGAAGACAAACCACTGGAGAGCAAGCAGTCTTGGATACTATTTTATTGTTTTCTATATTTCCTTTTTCTACATTTTACAGTATAAACACAAGCAGCTTAAAATGGAAGTGGGTGATAAATAAGTTTATAAAATATATTCCAAAACTGGTTTTAGTTTATAGAGACACAATCCAAAAATCAAGTAACTACTTCAATAATATAGATTTTTAACTTGGTTTAAGTAACACACATCGGACCCAGAAGCACACTCAAGGAGGTTTCAAATAATTGCCAACAACTGTTCTCAATCTCCAGGAAAATTGCAAATGTGACAACATCTTGAGTCTGCCTTGTACATTAAAGATCTCTTAACTCTATTTGACATCTCAGTACATCATTCAGTGTTTGTCCTCATTCTGTAACACCAGAAGACGTGTGTGTGTGTGTGTGTTTGTTTGTGTGTGTGTGTGTGTGTGTGTGTGTTACTAAGGACTGAGCCCAGGGGTGTTCTACCTCTGAGCTAGACCCCCAGCACCATTTTGTTTTTTATTTTGAAACAGGGTCTCTCCAAGTTGCTGGAGGCCTCACTAAGTTGCTGAGGTTGGCCTTAAACCAGCGATCCTCCTGTCTCAGCCTCTCAAGTACTAGAATTACAGGCATGTGCCACCATGCCTGGCTAATAGAAGACTTTTAATATGTTTATGAGTGCTGTTTTCCAGAGATTATCCACCATGTTATCCCTTATCCATTCTTCAAGGCCTGGCAGAATAGAAGGCCCAACTGTAATACATGCAAGTGCCTAAGAAATCCTGTAAAAGCAGACCTGCTTGAATTGAAGGGCATAGAAGGATAAGTTGGTGAAAGTTCTCTTCTTTTTAGTTCAGTGTTATCATTGCAATACAGCCTCTGAAAATGAAGGGAGGGAAGAGGTGTGGAGGTGTGAGTAGAGAGGAGACTATGTTTGGGAACGTAAAAATCCCCAAGAGTACCTTTTTAAATATGAATAATTTACCATAGTGTTTTAGCAGAACAATTCAAGGTGGGCTTTGTTCCTATCGATTTCATTCTTATCATTATTTGACCTTTGGTGCAAGGTGAAAATATCTCCTTATTCCTTCTTTGCAAAGTCATCTCAGCAGTGCTGATGTTTAAATGCAACTTACTAGAGCCATTCAATTTTTCACTGGTTGAGGTATATTTTAAAATTAATCACCTTATTCCTTTTGAGAAAGTAGATTTTAACTATGTATATACATTCTGAGCCACGCCTTTTTATCATCAATGGAAGAAATCCTTGTTCTTCATTAGAGATTCAGGGATGTCACCTATCCTTCTTTCCCTGTGTATATTTTCTAAGGCTATCAAAAAATCAAGTTCCTCCAGTAATTCAAACCTTTTACTCCTACCTCATTTTTTTCTTCTCACTACCATCAATCTTAAAAAAAATCATTTACACATTAGCTTGTACACACACCTACACACACACACACACACACACACACACACACACACCAGGTAAATTTATTTCTGCAAATTAAAAGTGATTTTTAATCATATTTTGACAGGGAAATTAAATTCAGTTTATGAAGTAAGAGAAACTTACCAAATTATTTTGTATTTCGGCATTTATTAAAGTACATTACTAAAATCATTCAATTCTTGAGTGTAACTCATGATCAGATTTAGGATGAATTCAATGTTGTTAATTTTATTGTATTAAGTAGAATAATATGTGAGCTTTTTATCTTACCATTTTATAATTTAGTTCTAAATGTACAATGTGTGAAAATTGAAATATTTCCCTTCTCTGAGTCTATATTAACACAGTTTAAATAATCCCATGTAAAATTTATCATGCAAATATTCTTTATGGGGGGGACAACAGTAGAAGGGAGAAAGAAAGGAAGGGAAGAGGAAATGAAGAAAGGAGACTGAAGTGGAAGTTGCAATACCCAACTATCTATAAAGAGTGACATTTCTTTGCCAGGTCTCAGATCTAGCCAAGACGATACCAAATGCCTATTCATCGCTGCTACTTAAACTCATGGAAGATGAGAGCAATGACTTGGTAATTCAGATTCACCTGCTAAGCTCACGCTGCTCTTATTTGGAACTTGGCAATGTCCTGCATGACCCATGCATACGCTGCACCGTCATTTACAGATGCAATGAAAGAAAACCTGATAAGATGAGTCTTTGGGAGACGAAAAGGCATATAACAAATACAAAAATTAAAACATTCGGGAATAAGGTAAATACTGAGAGTAAGAACTGGGAATGAGACAAATATTGGATTAAGACAAATACTGCTGTAGATTCCAATGTCAATTCTAACAGTGCTCGTAAAGATTGGATTGTGTTGACAGTTGAAGATGAGCAGCTAAAGCAGAAAGCAATAAAAAAATCTTCTAGGCTAGAATCTTATGTCATTGAAATTTTTTGACTGAGATAACTTCAATCATTAGATTACAAAAATAAATTTACTCGCAGGTAGTTGAACCCTAAAGGTAATCAAGGCTTATAAATTAAAGCAATTAACTTAAACTGACAGGTGATAGTTATATATGAAAATCATTCATGCCTCTAAAGTATTTTTATTTTTTACTACTAAGAGCTAAATTATCCACAAATATATAATACCTGAGAAGAATGTTGATTATAAAAAAACAAGGATTAAAATACACAAAATATTTCCCTCATATAATAGCACTACTAAACCTCAAAACTCACATTATTCATTGTATTATCCAAATATATTTTAATTTGTTTAGGAGTAGTTCCACGATTATTGATGTTCATCTGTGAATCTTTTTCACTGAAGGAAATTAAAAGAGGCAGATTCATGTAGCAGTCAAGGCCTGGGCTCTGGAACCAGACTGAAGTTAAACGCAGACTCTGCCCCCTCTTCAGTGTGAATCCTTGGTCAACTTGAGTAACCTCCAAGGACCTGGCTTTCTCATCAGCTCGCCCAATTGTGGGGCAGAAGAGAAGAGGGATGGGGCTCGAAAGCTATCAGCACTCAAAGCATAAAAAGTGGAGTCAGACTCTATTAATCTGGATTATCTGGGGAGTTCAATGAGGTTCTTTTACTATTATGCCTTTAGTTCATTTCTTGACTGATACATAAAAACATAAAAATGTACACAGTAATGGGGTGCCATGTCATGCTTGATACATGTATGCATTGCATAATGTTCAAATTCAGTTAAACATATATTTTTCTCCTCAAACATTTATCATCTCTTCATGGTAAAACTTTCAAAATCCTTTCTTCTAGCTTTTTGAAATGTACATTATTATTATTATTATTATTATTATTATCTATTGTCACCCCACTGTGCTGGCACAGTAAGTTTATTTTAATGTTCACAACAGTATGTGACACATAGACAATACTCAAACAGTGTCAACTAGTATACCTTATTTCAGGTGTTGAATTGGAATGTGTCTAACGTGGATGGTAGTCGGGAAAATGAGACAGTCATGAGCTCAGAGGAGCTCAAATTTTGAGGAGAGTGATGGGGGTGAGCACATGACACCAAAACTACAACAGGAAGGTACAGAATGAAACAGGGAGGATATTGGATTCTTTTGTCTTTCCTATCCTCGCTTCTTGGATATTAGTTGTATCATATATAATTCAGCTTGCAATCAAGTTCACAAATAACTTCTTAAGTGAATTTTGCTCCTTTTGTAGACAGTTCTTCCAAGAAGGAGTTTTTAGATGGGAAATCAACAGTGAAAAATTCCAAACATAAAATAATTAGGCATACATCTTTCTTTGAAATCCAGAATGAACAGAGTAAAATTATATTTCATGAACTCATATTGGCATGTATACACAAATAAAAAACAGCTCTTCAATTATCTCTGATTAGTAGATCTGAAAAAACCATTTCTGGTGTCTATAAATCATTAAGGCATACATTTACTATGGCTATCTAGGAAAATAGATGTGGTGGTCACAGCTTTAAAAGCCCCAGATATCTTACTTCTGAACCTTTGATAGCCTTTCAATTTTCTGGAATCCTTTAGATCTGAAAACCTGTGGAATCATGTTGTTATTAAACTAGAGTTTCCAGTGTGTATTACCTCTAGATCCTCTTCATTCAGAACCTGGCCATGTGGATAAACTCTGCTGTGTGTGTGTGTGTGTGTGTGTGTGTGTGTGTGTGTGTGTGTGTGTATGTGTGTTAGGGGGTACTGGGGGATTGAATCCAGGGGTGTTTCACCCCTGAGCTACACACCCAGACTTTAATTTTTTTTGGAAACAGGGTCTCACTAAGTAATCACACATTAGCCTCAAATATGCGATCTTCCTATCTCAGCTTCCCAAATACTGGGATTACAAGTGTGCTCCCCCATGCCTGCCGCCACCTCCTCCTCCTCCTCCTCCTCCTCCTCCTCCTCCTCCTCCTCCTTCTCTTTAGTACTGGGGATTATGGTTATTGAACCAAGGACCTCACACATTCTAGGCAAGTGCTCTGCCTCTGAGCAACATTCTCAACCATTAACCTCAGCTTCTGTCTTAAGTTGCATAGATGCAATGAAAATAAAATCTCCAAGTAATAAGCTTGCAAAAACTTGTTTTTAATTTAAAGGCTCATGTTCTGGGAATTCAAATGGGATGTGAAGCAATATTATAGATCACTATAAATATATCTTACACTAGATGGTCACAGGTAACTTTCAGGGGAATTTTCCAATGATCAAACAACAAACTAGCAAATTTTTGTAGGTGCTAGGGAATGGATCGTAGGGCCTCATGCATACCAGGCAAACACTAACACTGAGCTATATACCTAGCACAATAGGAGACAATTTTAATTATTATACAGTTGAGATTCTCTGTTTATTAAAAGGGTTTATGTTAATATTTAGCAGTTTTTCACATTTATGTTATCATCAGTAGCATCAGTTCTATCCCAACACCCATGCCTAAAATTTTAAATAAACCTTTGTTTGGACCATAAATATTATTCACCATAAAAGAGTAAGTTGAAATTTAGATATTAAATTTAGCCTTGGCTACTCCAACTCCTGAGAATTCTCTAACTTAATGTGAATTTTATTGCCACTGTTGTTCCTTTACCATATTTATCTCTCTGGTACACATAACACATTCAAATATATTTTTTTAAATTTGTTTCTAGAGCCATTTACTATCGGTGTTCTCCTTTGGTGCATTGACACGCTGACCCCTGCCTTCTTCTGACTATTCCAAATTGTGGCATTACTCTAAAAGCCATATCCTTGATCTTTACCTATTTCCTATATTTGATTAATCCACCCACCTTTATTTGGGGAAAAAGTATTTCCAATCTCAAATTCTCTCTAGAAATCCAAGTAGGCATTGAGTGACTAACAGGTAACCAATTCGTATTATACTTTGAACTCAACATGTACAATTACTATAACTTTCTTACATAACCATTCCCCTTTAGATCTCCCTTTTTCGTTTAATGGAATCATCATTCTTCACTCAACCAACTTGAAATATTAGTATTCTTTTGGTTCTCCCTGTACCTAGAAACACATCTACTTGAACTTCACATTGTGTGTCTATTATGGTCACAACATCTTTTCATCTATTCTGCTTCTACAACTTCTATTACCACCATCCTAGTTCAGTTTCCAATTAGCTTTCAGAAAAACCACTGAAGCAGTGTCCCTCCTGACCCCACCTATCTGGAGTCTCTTTTCTTTATTAACACTACACTTGGCAACAGGCTAAATATTTCCAAAAAACAACTGCTCTCCTCAAAAGTATTCACTATTTAATTATGTTCTCCCTGACTTCAAAGCCTCAGCTTACCTTTCCAATGGTATTTTAGTCAGCTTTTCCATGCTGTGACCAAAGTACCTGATAAACACAAGTTAGAGGAA
Source organism: Glis glis (assembly GCA_004027185.1). NCBI lineage: Eukaryota > Metazoa > Chordata > Mammalia > Rodentia > Gliridae > Glis > Glis glis. The sequence goes on along the minus strand of PVJS01019412.1, from coordinate 19,852 downwards.
GAGAAATTTATTTGGTTCACAGTTTTAGAGGTTTCCGTTCTTGATTGGCCAGCTCCAAGGCAGAAGCGGCCGTAGGGCATGGCAGAGGAAAAGCCACACTCAGCTTATGGCAGCCAGAAACAGAGAAAATGAGATGAAGGGGTCAGAGACTTATATAGTCTCCAAAGTCATGCCCACAGTGACCCACATCCTCCAGTGATGCTCCAGCTTCAAACCTGGCTACATTGTCTAACACATGAGCTTCTCTGGGGGACATTTTATATCCAAATCCAACAACTCAATTTACCTATACTAAATTCTTCAATCAACAATACTCTGCCCAATACCTAAAAACTCCCTGTGCTTCCCAGCTCCACAGTTTGCATCTTTCTTTCCATTCTTTGTAATTTCCCATCGCTTGTGATAACCCAGCCTGCTAGAATTTTCACAATGTTTAGAGTCATAAACCAAATGTAATTTTGGAATACAAGACTCCCTCCTCACCATCTTCTACCAGTAATCTCTTAACAACCACTGCATTTTGTTTTCACATTTTTTTTTTTTGCAGTACTGGGGATTGAACCCAGGGGCGTTTTACCTCCCAGCTACACCCCCGGCCCTATTTTTTTTATTCTTTATTTTGAAACTTGGTCTCATGAAGTTGCGGAGGGCTTCACTAAGTAGAGAGAGAGAGAGAGAGAGACGGGGGACAGAGAGAGAGAGCTGAGGCTGGACGTGAACCCGGATCCTCCGGTCTCTGCCTCCCAAAGTACTGGAATTACAAGCGTGCGCCACCACGCCTGGCTGTTTTCACATTTTAAGTGAGACTGTAGGGTTGCTCATTACAGTTATTTGTCACAATAATGTTTCTCCCTTACTAGAATTCCTGCTTCTTAAGATGGAGACTGATTTGGTCATTGCTTGTGTTTCTCCCATGACCAAGCACAATACCTTTCATGAACAAGACATCCTTGTTTTTGCAGATGCACAGATTCCTTAACATTACAGAATATTCTTACTTAAGAAATGAAACCTTTTTGTCTGATGATAATAAATAAATTGAGCAATATCATACAGTTTATTACTGACAGAACTAGTCAGACCACAATATGCAGAGGGAAGAAAAATAAGGGACAGAGAGTAGATGATTTCTCAACCAGTTTTCAGTGCTATATTAAGATTTTTGTTCAGTTTCAAGTGAATGGAAATATAAATGCATGGTAAGGCAGACAATGACAATGTTCAAATATTTAGAAAGTAGGTATAGATTTGAGATTTTGATCAAATATTTAAACCTATCTGATTAGTACTTCTATTCTTGAGAATGAAATTTGAGCTGATATAAATAATAGTATTTTCATTTTCCTGGAACTCACAATTACATGGCTGCTAGGCTGTTATAGAGAATCAGTAATTACCCAGGGACCAATTAGCCTGTTTGTGGATTACCTACACCCTGTGGCTTCTTCCTCTTTGCTTCCCTCCTTATCCCTGCCTATAGACCACTTGACAGTTGTCAGTCAGCCAGAAGAAGAAATTAAAGAAGTGTTAAAAAAGTAAAAAAAAAAGTGAAATTAAGACTTTAAATTATTACACAGTAAACAGAATTTTGCTATTATCAATCAGTTGGATCTTTTGAATAAAATGACAGTCAATTGAGCCAGAGTAATTAATTTATTACAAAAAGTTTCTAATTTTTTTATCTGAATGACTCAATTGTTTCATCTTGAAAGTTCAAGCTTGTTGAATAAGCTGATGTAGCTGTAATAGTTATTCAATATTTTATTACTTTATGCTACCCTACATACTCACAATTTCCTCAGATCATGTCAGAAAAAGTTTAGTAAGGTTTTCTGTGACCTTTTAATGTCAATCTAGAATATTCCTGTGCAGTTTATTCGCTGACAGTTTCCATTGATGGGATTCTATTCATAGAGAAGTTCCCAATACAATTGGAAAAATCCATCTCCTACTACCAACATGCACTTTTCTATTTATGCAGAGTTGGAAGGGGTCCTAAAAATCAATCTGTAGCATTGTCCATTGGGGAATTGATTCTTCATACTTGAATTTCATTTTGGCAGAGGGGAATTTACCTGAGCACATTTTAAACATTTTTTGTCCACATTCTGTGTCCTCTGTCATTTTGGGCCAACTCAATGTTGGGAATCTCTGTGGAGTTTTCTCCTGTCCCTGGAGGCCTTTGCTCAAGGTTTCATGAACACAATGCAGAATTTTCCCTCTCAGCTGTCCTGAGATTATTCATTTTTCTTCTAAGAGTAAAATTCTATTCCTGTCATATAATGATTTTCCTCTGTACTTCACTATAGGCCCAACTTCTAATAGTTTCTCTTTCTTTAACTCTTGTATCATAAAATTTATTTGCAAAAATCAAATCACGGGGTTAATGATTATTCAAACTATTGCTTTACAACATATTATTTAATGAAAACTTTGGCTTTCCAATTTTTACTTTCTTAACATTTTTTTCACTAGTGCCTCTGGACATTTGCTCCCAGACACAAAAAGGGAATCCTTGAATTAAATTGCAAATATATTCTAATGTATGCTGTCTGCACTCGATTGTATCTCAAAATCATCCAAGGAAAGGAAAACATTAGATTTCCATGCTGAATCAGGAAACAAGAGAGTGTTTCAATCTGGGAACCATGAAATTCTGTTGATTTATATGGTTGCAATATCTTTTATGTATTGGACAAAATTTTACTTACTCTCCTTTGTGTATTTTACTCATGTAATACTACCACATATTTCCCTTACTCACAGAAAATATATCAATCCAAATTATTTTAATTTTTATTGCTAATTTATATAAAAGTTCTCTAAAAAATAAAATAAGATTTAGTGAGGGTTCTAACTTTGATTCCAGCCCTTCTATGTGTAGGTAATTTAATTCTTCATTCTACAGTCTTCAATTGAGCAGTGTATATATATCACTTTCCTAGAAACAAACAAACTAACAAATGTTCCTTATCTGTGTATAGTGGTTTAAATCTCACAATATCCTGCCAGGTTTACTGCATCTTCTCTGAACTCACAGTCGTCCTGTGAGGAACATGATGTGGTTATTATTACCATTACCTCCATTTTAATGATTGAGAAACAGACAGAAAACAGGTAGCCTGTTCCAGAATCACAGTTAAGGGCTCAATTTTGTACTTGATTCTTACATGATTTACTAAGGTAAGCTGTGTCTTTAAAATAAATAAACCTCCCATGCCTGTAATCCCAGTATTTGGGAGGCTGAAATAGGAGGATCACAGATTCGAGATCAGCATCAGCAAATTATTGAGGCCCCTCAGCGACCTAGAGAAACACTGTTTCAAAAAAATAAAAAATAGGACTGTGGGTGTAGCTTAGAGGTAGAATGCCCCAGGGTTCAATCCCTAGTATAAATAAGTAAACAAACAAATAAATAAATAAAACAATGACACCTTTCTTTGCATAGTATTTTATATTTTATTTAGAAAAGTCATGAGGATCCCCCTTCTTATTTTGGCAGATTGTAGAAGAAAGGAAAAACATTCTTCCTATTATAGCAGGACTCACATGTCAGTCTTTGGTTACATACTGAGTTGGCATATGAAATAAGAAGGAAAATGGAATAGGGTTCATATCATAGCGGAAAGATGTGTAAGAATTAATGAAAATTTTTCTATAATATTTTAATGTTCCCCTCAAGTAATGTGAAAATATATTTAAAAAGGAGAAAGTTACTGAGAATTTTGTGTGCTTCTTATTTTACATATTGATTTTTCAATTGCTACCACATCTCATAAATGCTTTCCTCTGATTGTAGAGCATTAAATATCAAATGGAAGTATTTTACATTTTCATAGGATTATCAGTAGGTAACTATGTATTTGAGAAAGACACATACACACACACACACACACACACACACACACACACACACATAAAATTATAAAAGACTTGGAAGGCCATAAAAAGTCTGTCTTTTGTAATACAGTTTAAAAATGTGAATGAGGAAACGGCATTAGAATAAGTAAAAACATCTCAAGTGGCATTATAGAAAAATCAAATGTAAAACACATTGCTTTATTTATTAGACTTAATAATATACTCAAAGATAGATAGAAATGTATTTTGCAGGAGAAGTTTAACAGGATGTTGCATCTGACATAATGATTATTGATAGCGATGGGAAAGTTCAAAACAGCAAAAAGTATACTCTGCCGAAATACCAGAAATGGTGGAGAGGAAGTGGAAAATTATGTGAAATGTTAGGGATGTTTCATTCCAGTACCTTAGCCTCATTATATTATCAGCTAAATATAAAATACATAGACCAGATAAATGTCTCATTAAGTCTTTCGCAGTTCTTTCTGGGAACTTGGTAGTGGACTTGAAAATGAAAAATAGAGAAGTATTTTATGTGAAAATTATGGTACAAAAAAGTATCTCAGGGAAAGTCTTTATTAACTCACTGTATGTGGTAAGGCCTGGGGTAGAATTATCATTTTTTCTATTGCTCTTACTTAAGGAGACAAAGATCTATTCTATTAGCAAGTTTGAAGACTAAACAAAATATCTATCCTGCTTCAAATTTAGATGCATTATCAAATATTCAAATGTTCTTCATATGTGAAGCTCCTCACCCCCATTTTACAAATAGATAATACCATTTTTTAGCTCATCAGAAACCAATAGAACTGTCCACATTGTCCTATTTGATGGGATGTTTATTTCTGCCTACACACTCACATGTTATCACACAGAAAGCAGGAGCGTGCTTCCTGTTGAAATTTTATTTCTGTTTTTTCATCTAAAAGATTCATGTGAATGCAACACGAGAGGATTGTGGACAGGAAAAGTAGTATCACTTTACAAGGCAAGAACTTTCTTTGACAATTAATTAATCCAGGTCATCTTAATTGTTGCATTGAATTAATATAACCCATCTCTTCCTAAAATAAAACTGGAGAAATATTGTACAATGAGTTATTGCTGTATTTCTCATTGTGGCAAAGTTTTCATTGCTTTCAGACATACCTAAAAAATGACAAGGTGAATCCGATGACACCACTTTTCTTTCAAAAGTGTAGTCATGCTGAAAATCCCCACATAGAAGACAAGTCACAAAGCATAAAAAGCATCATAAAGGATGCTTGTTAACAATAGAAGAAATGAATGGGGAAGGGATAGGAAGGTGTCAGATGAGAAGTGCTCGTAATACCTGCAGTATATGAACACCAGGCTTCAGTTTCAGAGACAAGTGAGTCTCAGATTGACAGATGGTGGATGATTGCTTCTGGTGGAGAGAATGGTGGTTAGTTTGCAAGTAAAAGCAGATAAAGGAGCACATGAATAACAGTCAAATCTTTGGTATGTGAGTAAGGCTTAAATTATAAATGGCTTAAATTATAAATGGCTCATGATTGACTGGCCACAGCAACTTATTAAGAATGCACATATGGTGAAGAAAGGCAGGAGTGCTGAAGCAGACGAACATAGCTGATCACAAAAACCCTATATTACGTGGGATGGAGTACTTGGGAAACAATAAGCTGGAAGGAGACCTGACCTAGAGGAAATACAAATTAAGCAGATACAATTCAAAAGGCAACAAAGACGTGCTTGGAATTTGGGCATGATAGAGCTTTGGTGGATTCCCAGGACCAGGCTTCAGTTCTAAATGCAATTGACAAAATTCATGCAAAATAACATGAAAGTTCTGTATTAGAGCAACTGAACAATGACCTGAGGCCTTGGTACTGGACCCCAGTACTCTCCACAGGGAGTGTGTCTGTCACCCATAAGGAAATCTAATTCATAATGCTGGGGATTCATCAGCATGGCCTGGTCACAGCCTGGCATGGTGGCACATGTCTATAACCCCAGTACTTGGGAGACAGGAGGATTGTAATTTCAAGGACAACCTCAGCTATTTAGTGAGATCCTCAGCAATTTAGAAAGAACCTGTTTCCAAATAAAAAACAAAATAGGTCTGCGGGTATAGCTCAGAAGTAGAATGTCCCAGGTTCAATCTCTAGTACCACAAAAATAAGTAAATAAAATAAAAGAAAAGAATGGCCTGGTCATATATGTCACTAAGAGATGTTTTACAAGTTAATTTATTCTTTTAACTCTTGCAGGGACTGTAGATCCTTGTACCATATTGAATGCAACCCAGGTAATTGTTTTTAATCCACTTTTTATTTTTAAACCAATACATGGATATTTTTTGAAATTCATATAGAATTGACAAGGTTACAAGAAGAGTTGAATAACAAATTATAAAATGTTGGTTCTGAAATTACTCCTAGAAGTCATTCACATTAAGCTCCCCTTTTATTTTTATATGGGAAAAGTATGGTCCACACTATGTAGCTGAATGCATTAAGGTGCAGCTAATTATTTAGCATCTTCGCAAATCAAGAATCTTGATTCCTCAGTCAAGTCAAAAGATGAGAAATAATGGCTTGTCTGATCACCATAGTTCTTTGAGAAAAAATGATTTTTTATCTCCTTTCGCTAAAGAAAAATCAAGAGATTGTCATTCTAAGAAAAGTAAGATGTTTGATAGTGTTTCTAACCACTTACAAAGGATTACAAATTGGGGGAAAAAGCTCCTGCTTTACTTCAATTTCTAAATTTCTTATAAAACTACTTCTAAATATCCAAGCTTATCACTTAATTCAAATGCTGACAGATATTACTGTATATGATTACATGTTAAAATAGTACTTTGAATGTGTATGACATATTTGAAAACCTAATTTAGTTTACAGATTCTCTCATTTTCTCTCAATGCTAGTAAAGCATGTATGGATAATTAATCTTAATCTGATTACTATCAAGAAACAGAGAGGTTAAGTGAATGGCGCCAGGTCACACAGCAAGCCAGTAGCAATTTTGTAAATGTCTTATTTGAATATAAAAACATTTAGATGATAGAATAATTATTCAGGGTCATCAATAGTGGTAACACTTGTCATGTTGAGATAAGAAAAATGTATTTTAAATCTCATAGGACTTTTTCTCATGGCAAAAACTGATATAGATCTTTTACTAAACTTATTTTTTGTATTATTTAACCTTGCATATGAAAAAATTCTATTTATTAAAAATGTTGAATGCTCAATATTTGTCTTTTTATAAGTCGGTATGTATTTTCATTCAGTAAAATAAAATCAATTCTTTTCCTTTGTAACTTTTATGAAATAATAAAGTCAAAACACCAAAGTATTTCATTAATATCAAGATAGCATTATTTAGATAGTACATAATATAAATAAGCAATATTCCCAAACTCTCTTGTTTTGGTAAAGAACACAGGAAATGTGTTAAATATTTTTGTTTGTCTTGATTTATAAAATCCAAACAGCATATGGAGAAAAAAAACCCTACTTCCTTAGTTTTTTTAAACAACATCTAGAGTTTATTAGAGAAAGGAGATCATTAACACTAAATTTACTTGAAAGGGTAAGGATTAGAGTTTAAGAAATGCAGCTTTTTATGGCACATCCTCTATAGGATAGATACATTACCAGTGAAGGTATATATCAAATTTTTTGAGTCATATAGCAAGTAGCATTCCTTACAAATATGTAGTGTTGACACATGAAATCATGTTATTCAGTGTATTTGTCAAATGCTTCCACCCCTTTTTAGCTCTTTAATATAGTTTAAAAACCATATAAAATGCATGTTCAAGAAACAGGTAATTCCTTCAAATTTCAGAAACTTCTCCTTTCCTTGTTGCTCACTGTGTTATTCACTAAATGTGTTATTTCAGTAATATTAATTCAGTTTCATTAGTTACCTGGTGTTTGAACATTGAATAATTACCATGTTTATTCTGCTGAGGTGGGTTACCTCATGTACATTTCATTAAGATGATCTTGTGCTTTCTAATGGGCCATATGAACATGGCCCATTTTGGAAATGTTCAGCGTGATACCTACTATGAAGCTCCAGTATAATCAAAAGATGTATTCATAGAGACAACACAGAATGCCATCAGTCTTATAGCTCCCCATTTCACCAATATCGAATATAGACCCTTCACTTCATAGGAAGAGAGAACCTGTGTATCATATGTATAAAAGGTCTTGGCAGTTTATTGGGAACTCCTTAAATATTCATGATTCTTTTATCTTGCACATTTTAAAAAAGGAGAAAAATTACAATTGAACATGGCATAAGACATTTTTAAAACAAAAATAAACCAACATGGATAGTTAACTTTCTTTGAATTAGGAGAACTTTACTCAACTACTATGTGTGCATGCATTTTTTGTTTGTTTTTTGTGGTATTGGGACTGAACCTGGGGGCGTTCTACCTCTGAGCTACACTCCCCAGCCCTTTTTATTTTATTTTATTTATTTATTTATTTATTTATTTTTTGCGGTACCGGGGATTGAACGCAGGGGCGTTCTACCTCTGCGCTACGCCCCCGGCCCTATTTTTTATACCTTATTTTTGAAACCGGGTCTCACAAAGTTGCGGAGGGCCTCACTAAGTAGAGAGAGAGAGAGACAGAGAGACAGAGAGAGAGAGACAGGGAGAGAGAGAGCTGAAGGCTGGCCGTGAACCCGGATCCTCCGGTCTCCGCCTCCCAAAGTACTGGGATTACAAGCATGCGCCACCACGCCCCGCAGCCCTTTTTATTTTTATTTTGAAACCGGGTCTCTCTAAACTGTTGAGAGCCTAGCTAAGTTGCTGAGGCTGGCCTAGAACCTGCAATCCTCCTGTCTCAACCTCCTAAATACTGGGATTACAGGCATGCACCACCACACCTGGAACCTGCATATTTAATTATATATTGAAGCTACAAAATAATAGAGATGGACAGATTAGATTTGATGGAAGTGATTACACAGGAAACAATTCATTTTCCCAATGTTTGAATATGTTTATTCAAATATTGTATATTATAAAATTATATATAACTATAACAAATAATATATCATATATTATAAGAATCATAGCAATTAATAGTCATCATATGTATTGTTATTCTATCTATATTCTATATGAAGCTATAATATCAATCATTTAAAAGATTAGATGTAGTATTTTAAAGACATTATTTTCTATTTTTAAAAAGGAAATGCTTGTTATACTTGGTAAATTCTTAAAAATTATAATATTAAAAACTTTAATATTATTTTATTATTTCATTCCTATTTCAAAATTAAGACAGCTGGATGTGGTGATGCAGTCCAGTAATCCCAGGACTTGGGAGGATGAGACAAGGATGATCACATTTTTTTTTTTTTTTTGTACCGGGGATTGAACCCAGGGGCATTCTACCTCCGTGCTACACCCCTGGCCTTATTTTTTATACTTTATTTTGAAACCATGTCTCAAGAAGTTGTGGAGGGCCTCACTAAGTAGAGAGAGAGAGAGAGAGAGAGAGAGAGAGAGAGAGACGGGTGAGAGAGAGAGAGAGAGAGAAAGAGAGCTGAGGCTGGCCACGAACCCGGATCCTCTGGTCTCCGCCTCCCAAAGTACTGGGATTACAAGCGTGCGCCACCATGCTCCGCCAGGATCACAGTTTTGAGACCAGCCTCAGCAACTTAGTGAGACCCTGTTTCAAAATTAAAATAAAATCGGGCTTGGGATGTAGCACACAGGTAGAGTTCCTGAGTTCAATCCCCAGTACCGCAAAACTGAGAACTAAAAGGACCTGTAGAAATACTGACAATTATTACTAAGGACTTCAGCACTTCTTTCTTGTTAATCAGTTAAACAAAGTTGATGGAAAATCAGGTAGGAAATAGAAGACCTGAAAAATACAGCAAACATTTTAAATCTAATTGACATTTTAAAAATCATTCTACTGGGCAACAGTAATAAACTGATACATATATGGTCAAGTGATTTCAGCAAAGGTGCAAAGTCAGTTCAAAAAAAGGAAGACTAAAAAGGAAAAAGAAATTCAACCTGTTCTTCACATCACATATAAACATCAGCTCAAAATATTTTACAAACCTTCATGCAAAACCTAAAAATATTTGTAAAGATATTGTAGAAGAAACATCATAGGTAAGAAGCTTATTTACCTTCCACTGTGCAAGCTACCACCTGTACACCAAAATAGTCTACATTTTCTTTGTGTGTGTGTGTGGTACTAGGGATTGAACCCAGGGCATTCTACCTCAGAGGTTTTCACTAAGCTGCTGTGGGTCTCACTAAGTAGCTGAGGCTGGCTGTTAACCTGTGATCCTCCTGTCTCAGCCTCTCAAGTGCTGGGACTACAAGCGTGGGCCACGCCCCCCACACACACTTACATTTACTTTGTAAATGAAGTTTTGTTGGAATGCAGTCACACCCATTCATTTACTTATTGTCCATAGGGGCCTATGGTAAGGACTTGGGATTTGGGAAATAATTCTTAGATCAGAACCAAAAAGTGCAGATGATAAATACCATAAGGTTATTATGAGGTAATCTGCACCAATTGGAACACTGGACTAGATGAATGCAAAGCCATGTGGTAGATCTTACACACAGAGTGCTGCACGGAGGTAGTTAGGACACAGTGATATTTATGTACAGCATGAAGACACCAAAAGCCATACATGTCATGCACGGACATGTATGGATTTTCATATTTAAGTATATTCATATTTAAGTATATTTTTGTCAAAAGATTAGAGTGAACCAGAAAACTACAGTAATATATGCATACCCATGTTCATAGCAGCACAATTAACAATAGCCAAATTATGGAACCAACCTAGGTATCCATCAACAGATGAATGGATTACAAAATTATGGGAAATACACACAATGGAATTCTACACAGCAATAAAGAAGAACAAAATAAGATCATTTACAAGAAAATGGAAGGACCTGGAGAATATTATGTTAAGTGAGATTAGCCAATCACAGGAGAAGGGTCATATGTTTTCTCTAATATGCACAAGCTAGGGAGTAGTGGGGATATAAAAAGAACTCTGGACAATGGTGGAGAAGCCTCAGTGGAGCCAGGGAAGTGGTCTAAGGGAAGGGGAAGGGGAAGAATGTAGTTCATCAATGGAATTACTACCATTGACCATGTGTACATATGAGAATATACCAACGTCAATCTCAGTACTCTGTATTGGGGGGAGGGGAAGTGGAGGGGACACCAAAAGCTGTGTGCATGTATGTTACTGTCAAATTGATGTCCATTGTGATGTGAGACTATAATGCACCAATTAATGCACATTAAAAAAAAAGATTAGAGTGGATGCTTATGGGATACAGAGAATGGGGGAAAAAGAGAAAGAAGTATAATAAAAACATTTGAAACAAAAGCCTAGGAATTTACTTGAGCACTGGTAAAATTAGAGGACACTAATTAAAATATAGAGTAACACTGAGCTATATGGTATTCTAAAGTAAATAATTACATAGGATGTGCACACTTAATACTTGTAAAATTCCAAAGTTTAGCTAATAACTATTGTGGTGAATTATTATATTTATTTTGCTTTTACTATTAGGACAGAGTAGCCAGGCACAGTGGTGCACGCCTGTATCCTAATACTTGGGAGGCTGGGACAGGAGGATCCCAGGTTTGAGGCCAGCCTCAGCAACTTAGTGAGGCCCTCAACAATTTAGGGACACCTGTTTCAAAATAAAAAATAAAGTAGGGCTGGAAGTATAGCCCTGAGGTAGAATCTTCCAGAGTTCAATCCCCAGTAGTACTTAAAAAAATTAATTAAAAAGAATGGATGCTTTTTGTTGGTTTATTTATCATCTTTTTCTTTCCCCTTACTTGGTTTTGTGTGCAATATATTCTTCAGGGAGCTATTCCTTTTTCACACAGTATTTTTCATAATCAGTTTAAATCATGAATTTTTTTCAGGATATATAACCATTTTTAGGAGCCTTGGATGCTTAAAACATGTTCAAATCCTTGGATTAGTTCCAAAACCTATAGGAATGTCTTAATCAACTTTACCTGCTCTAAAGCAAAGACCTTGGGCATGTATCTAGAAGTCATGAAAAGAAATGAAGTTTTTCTTAATGTGCGGTAACATTTTTATCAAGATAGTGATCTTGGCTGAGCATACATTAAGGGTCTTGGTACTTCTAAATTTTTAAATATTATGCAAGAACCATACAACATGAAATACTTTAATTTACAGTCATATTTTAAACTCTTTAGCCACTTACATGTTTTCTTTTCGATTATCCCTTCTGGACTTTTAGCAAGATTATAAGTCAATGTTATTGGTTTAACGATAGGAAGTATGATGACAGGCTAGTCAAGAAATGCCACTATATGTGAAACAGAATGCAGTGAGATTTTAGATCTGGAAATCACTTGTGGAGAGCAGAGTGCAAATAAATATCAAATGTCTCCTCTTCAGCACTAAACGTAAAATGTTCCAAATTATCTTATCCAACTCTAGATGTTAACTTAAATGTAAATGCACATATTGAATGCAATAGTGGAAGAGCAAACAGAATTCATAACAGAACCAGTGATGTGATTGGGATGCTGCTTTACTATATTTTTTAATGCCAAGAAATAGCAAATGTAATTGGTCTTTAAAAACACATACCAGGAGAGTAGTGGAAGGGGACCAGGGGAGGGAAGAGGGGAGAGAAAGGGGACAGATAGGGAAGAAAACACAGCAAATAATATTATGTGCATATATGAATGTGTCAATATGAGTGTGTCATGTACTATTATAATGTACCAATAATTTTTTAAAGCACATACCACAGGGTGCTTAGGGTGCTGGAAAAGAAGGAGCTGCACTATCCATCATTTGGATGGCATTTAAATTTCCATCGTGCAACATAGACAGGTAATTTACTAAGAAGAAATACACCAGTTCCTATTGCTGAGTGTATATACTGTGGAGCACATTTGAGGTCCATCAGTCAGTCGACTTGCTAAGACATCCATGGTGAGAGGAGCTGACTTCTTTCATTTGGAGACAATACTGATTAAGATCACAGAGCAGAGCAAGTCCTGTTATGCATCATGAGACCCACAGTTCCAGAAAATAACAATTGATATATTTTGTCTAAATCAAAGACATTTGATAAGTCTGTAGACACACTGAAGATTGTTTTTTACCAGAATAATTTAGAGATCTAAATTTTATTTTTTTCTTTGGTTAAAAACCCTGGCTACTTGTTCACTGACACTGAGCCTTTTTTATAGTGCATATTTATTATATAGAAAATGGGATTCATTGTGGCATATTCACACATGTATAATAGCCAATTTTGATCGCATCCACCCCTACACTCCTCCTTTACCCCCCTCCCCCTGGTCCCCTTCCCCCTCTCTAATAGTCTCCCATCTATTTTCATGTCATCTTTTTTTCCTCCCTAGATTCCACATATAAGAGAAAATCTGTAATACTTGTCATTCCCAATCTTGTTTAACACGATGGAGATCTAAATTTTACTAACAGAATTATCTACAAGATTTTAAGATAAAAGCACAGTAATGACAATTTCAAGATTAAAGTCTCCAAAGATCCCATCCTAAACAAAAGAGCCTCTCTCAAAGAACTCATAATTTTTCATTTTCTACCTGTTATTTACTGCCCTATATTTTGTCATTATTTCCTGAAGTAGACTAAAGCTATTCTCAATAAAATATTGAGATAAGAATGTATATCAATAAAGGATATGTCAGAAATGAACGCTAAGCATCCCTTGATAACAGTTTGTTAAATTATAGCATACATCCAAACAATAGAATAGCTTGGCACTATTTTAAAAGATTGTGTAGCTCTTCTGTTATGCAACATTCTTTAAAACTTAAAAAGTGTATGTATTTTGTATGATTTGAACTAGGTTCAAAAAGGGATTTGTATATGTACCTGTAGATAGGGAATTGGAGTGGAGATGTTATTTTTACATATATACTGGTACATGCATATTGTTTTTCTGGAAAGATGAAAAAGAAAGTTGATGGATAATTTGAAAATAAAAAATTGAGTCAGAGAAATGGTAGGGAGACATATTTGCTTCTCATTTTATTCAATTTTGTACTGATTAACATTCTTAGTAGATTGTGTTCATTTTATTTAAAATTAATCATTGAGATAATCTTTATGGTGAGATTATGGGCTATTTTATTTTTCTTTTCTGTACTTAATAAACACATGAATTAAATTTTTAAGTAAAATAACAAATAAAGCAGGGGACAAGCAGACAGGGAAGGAGGAATAAAGAATGGAAGGAAAGGAGAGAAGAAAAAAGGACTCAGCTGAAGATTTTCAGAGTAAATGCAGATCTCTTCCTCTATTCTGGAGTGCCCTAGGGAAGGATAGGCAGGGTTATAGAGGCAAATGCCATTTTACAAATATCCTTCTTCTTTCAGAATTTTATTGGTACAATGTAAAATTATACATTGTAGTGAGATTCAAAGTGATACATTCCTATATGCACACATCACTTTAAGGAAACTCCATCTATCTGTTCTAATTCACTACTATGTGATTCTGGCTGCAACCAGGCTCTCTTCCTAGTCAGGCACCTCTGAATTCTCAAGGAGGACCTCACTTTTGGGCTTCTATACTCATTTCTGTTTAGACCAGTTTTAGCAAGAATTCTGCTGAGTCTGTTCAGCAAAAATGTCTCTTCCTTGATATATGATCAAATATTTTTATCCTCAGTCTTCACCCTAACCTGCCTCCAACAATAATCCTGTCAAGTCAGTTCAGCCAGAATCCTGGTACCTCTGTTTCCTCTTAATCTCCTCTTGACTTTCCTGTATTCCTGAGCCCAATCTCGCTACTACCACAAAAACTACATTTTAGTAGCTCCTATTGAATAAAATATACCTTCACAAGTGTCAAGAATATTCTTTCTTTAATGAAGTAGCACAACTTTCTTCCATTGCTCTATAAAATGTGACTAAGGCACTGCTTACTTCTTAGAAGACCTTTTTTGGTTCTTTGTAACCTGCTCTCATAGGCCAAACTGAAGTTAAAAAAAAAGTACTGTTTGAAAGTGAAACAAACATTTTAAAATTACTTTCTTCCTGAAACAAATATTTCACATTACTCATTTCCCTTTTTTTTACACTTCCTAAAAGCCTAATTTGATAACATAAGGTATATATTTTAGCAAATCTTCTCACTCTAATGAGATGGCTGGAAATTTAAAAGTATTAAGATGCAAAGCTAAATTTCTAATGCTTTATGATTATTTTTGGACAGCTTAATATTAAGTTAAAATTTATGTTATGCCTCTAAACTCTTTCTATAAACCAACTTCATTGCCTAATCTTTTCTAAGACTTATGTCTTCATCTTTAAAGTTCTCACCTCTGGAGTCTTATCAAATGTTTAAATTTGGCAGGCAATGATAATGGATAATGTCCTAGTCATCTCGTACACAGATTGTCAGACCATGTTATTCCACAGTCCTGTAAAGTTTGAAAGGTAAGGAGAATATTCTGACTCTCGTTCAATGTGTATTCTTCCATAATAAGCTGAGTGGCATGCCAGTTTGACCCATACCTTAGTCTATTTGGAAGAGAAGTCAAAAAATCAAGTGCCTTAGAATTTAATCCTTCACAAATAATCTACCAGAGTTATAAACTCATAAAAGAGTTTTGAAAACAGTTGTGATATGCAAGAAAGCATTCTGGTAGCAGGAAGGAGAGGAATTTGGGTCCAAACCTGACCTCTGCCACTACTTCAGTGACCTTAGACAAGTAGGTGTCCTTTTCTAAGCCTAAATTTCCTTATTCACAATTTTAGTATAATTGATGCAAGTGCTATCGTGTGAGATTTTAAGAATGAGAAACCTGGAAAGTCCTTCCAGTCTATCTTCTTCAACCATCTGCTTCCAAAATCCTTAACAGTTTGAACGTTTTCTTAAGTTCCAACAGTTGTGTGATGATGATGATAAATCCATGCCAGCCTCAAGCACTACAACAGGGTTGCATTTCATCTTTGCTTAAAGGTAAAGGTAAATTAAATCATCACACACAAGTACTTTAGAAATAACTTCAGTAGGATTGAATCATTGCTCCAGGAATGTTAGAGGGAATTAGGGCTCTATTCTGAGGCCTAAATAAGATATTAGTAACAGTAACTAAGATATTTTGCCTTCTGGAAAAATCTTGCAAAGTGAATGTGAGTTCGTGGCCCCAAGGAACTCTTACAGGCTGAGAAATCTGGCCTGTCATTAATTTTCTTATAGTTTTTTTAGTTTAGGAATTAATTTCAATACACATAATTTGTCTCTAACTAATACATTTGGAAACAATATTTCTCCAATATGAAGAACATATCAAAATTTAACAGTGGATTTAAGAACTGATTCTATTTTCTTTGTGATAAATATTGGACATAGTGGGTTAAAATTTACATAGTGGGTTAAAATCAACATTAATTTCTTAATTCCTATAGAATTCTCTTAATCTGTATGTGATGTGTGCACATGTTTATTTTATATATGTATATGTATATGTATATGCGTGTGTGTGTTTGTCTGTGTGTGTGTGTGTGTGTGTGTATGTGTGCCTGTGTAATTTGGTGCTATGTCCATGTAATGGCAAAATAATGTGATATGGAAAAAAACTTAATCATGCATGGTGGCACATGTCTGTAATCCTAGTACTTGGGGAACTGAGACAGGAGGATAGCAGGTTCAAGGCCAGATTCTGCAACTTAGTAAGACTCTGTTTCAAAATAAAAATAAACGCTGGGCGTGGTGGCGCACGCTTGTAATCCTAGTACTTGGGAGGTTGAGACAGGAGGATCACAGGTTCATGGCCAGTCTCAGCTACTTAGTGACGCCATCTGCAACTTAGTGAGACCCTGTTTCAAAATAAAGAATAAAAAAAAATAGGACTGGGGGGTGTAGCTCGGAGGTAGAATGACCTTGGATTCAATCCCCAGTACTGCAAAAAATAAAATAAAATAAAACAATAAAAATAAAAATAAAATAGGGCGGGGGATGTAGCTCAGAGATAGAACACCCGTGGGTTCAATCCTCAGTATCAAAAAAAAAAAGAAAAAAAGAAAAGAAATTTAAATAAATAATGGGATCACAGAGGCAAAAATACACACATATGCATATAATTATATATATGCACAAACACATATATCCAAATATATGTATACATAGATATATATTCTAGATGTTCATGCTATATATCTATAGTTATAGTTGAATACTTTATGTAAATACAACAGTTCTAATAGACAATAGAGAGTGACTCAAAAGAAGAAATTTAGTAAAAACATGAGAACAAAAATATATTTCATATATTTGTATTTATATGATATATTTGTATTGATGTAACATAAATTTAAAACATTAATCAGCTATTATTATATTTTAACTCCAGAATTTTCTTGGTAAAGCAATATACTCACTTTAGAGCATTTATTTTCCATCTACAATAAGGAAATTTTAACTATCATATTTCTTGTTGAAAATTACTATTTCTACAACATTTCCACCTGTTTTTATATAGATTTTTTTTAAATTCATAGGGAATTTTATTTAACTCAATTATCAATTCTTCCATAATTTTCCATAATTATCAAGTCAAATTTTACTTTCTTTGAAATGAAATGGCCATAAATACTTTTCATTTTAGTTAAATTTTTGGTGCAAATCACAAAGCTCATTTAATAATTTGCAAATATTTTCAGTTCTTTCATTCACTATCTGAGAGATTGTTGATGGAGATCAACATGGAAGTGAAATTGTATAATTAAATTTCCTTAAAAATGTCACTGCTAGTAAAAGACAGGATAGATGACACAGAGAATTAATCAAAACCATGATATGTACATTTCCCAGATGTAGGAAGGTTACCAGGAAGTTGGAAATTATGGATTTTATTTTATTTTATTCTCTATTTGAAGTAGCCACTAACAATCTGGATAATAGGATTGGAGAGCTTTCAGGATCATATCATGTTGAAAGAGTTTGTACGGTTTTCATGTAGTCAGGAATATAGAAATTGATATAATACAGGAAGTCTTACAAGTGACAGTCATGGGTATAACTGACCAACTGTACAGGTAATTATAGTTTTGTGGTTTATAGTTGTACAATGTTAGAATATTACTCAGAATACAACAAAAAAGAGACAAAGAAGAATAATTCAAAATAGAAAGTACATTTATCCAAACTGACACAATTCTACATTTTATGTTTTCTCAGCTAATTTCTCCATGACCAAACACATATTACTGCTTCTCACTTGTCACCATTTTATTTAGTATAATGTAATCTGTCACTTGAGTAATTTTACCAAATGTGCATTGTCTCTACTTATGTCAAATAATCAATACTTGGGAACAAATTTGAAGTTATAGCTTTATCCTATGATAACTTCTTATAAATATGCTTCAGTGTTTTTAATTCATTGCTTTCTAGAACTTAAGATGTGCTGGAATCACTTTGTTTTGATTATTGTAACAATATTGTTCATGTTGTTCTCTGATAGTCCAATACTTCAAACCTGCCTTACTTCAAATTACAAATCTGTTTCTTTTTCAGAAATACACTCAGTATATCCACAAAATGACAAATTTTAGAATGAGTTTGTCAAATTTATAAAAAAACACACGACACTTTCATTGGAATAATTTATTTTCTAATTTACTGTGAAATGGTATCTGCATAATTCTGAGTCTTCCCAACCTAGAACAGGTGTGACTCTTCATGTAATTAGGTAGCCTTTCATATTCTTGGTAAAATTTTATAACTTTATTGCCTTAAATTGCTTCCATGCATTTGTATTTATAAATGTTATATGTTGCCGGGCGTGGTGGCGCACCCTTGTAATTCCTGTACTTGGGAGGCTGAGACCGGAGGGTCTGGGTTCGCCGCCAGTCTCAGCTACTTAGTGAGGCCCTCTGCAACTTAGTGAGACCCTGTTTCAAAATAAAGAATAAAAAATAGGGCTGAGGGTGTAGCTCGGAGGTAGAATGCCCCTGGGTTCAATCTCCAGTACTGTGCAAAAAAAATAAAATAAAAATAAAAAATAAATAAATAAATGTTGCATGTTGCTTTTGAGAAAACTGATTTTATATATACAACTGCTTATTACTTTATATATGACAAAGTTGATTTCATATATTATGTGAAAACTAGTTACTACACCAAACGCTGACTTTACTTTTACTAATTGACAGGTGATTCTTTTTGGTTTTCTAAGAATATGTGCATGTTAGCTACAAACAATAGTAATGGCTTTTATATATATATATATATATATATATATATATATATATCTTGATTTTTTTTAGCACCATTTCAAATGATGTTACAAATAATGCCATACTGGAGTGTTTGATTTTTTTCAATGATGGATAGCAATACAGAATATCACTGTCAAGAATGAAGTTGGGTGTTAGTTTGAGATAAATATATTTTGCCAAATTAAAAAAGAACATTATATATCAAAATTTCATTAGAAATGAGAGTTGAAGCTGGGTGTTGTGGCACACCCTGTAATTCCAATTCTTGGGAAGCAGAGAATTGTAGGTTTGAGGCCAGCCTCAGCAACATCGCAAGACCCCATTTCAAAATAAAAAATAAAATGGACTGGGGGTGTAGCTCAAATGTAGAATGCTCTTGGGTTCAATCCCCAGTACCAGAAAAAGAAATAAAGAAAGAAATGAGTATTGAATTTTGCAATATGTGTTTAGCAACAGATATAGCTGTATTTAATTATGAACTTTAGTAATAGTTATATTATTGTGACTACAATGCAAGAGAGGTTATCTCCCATTTTACAATAAATCAATAACTTTAAATATTCATTTTATATTTTCTGGGATATCAGTGGGTTTCTTGACATTTCTTTTTTTTTTTTTTTTCGGTACTAGGGATTGAACCCAGGGGCATTCTACCTCCAACCTATACCCCCAGCCCTATTTTTTAT
>PVJS01019411.1:0-33740 GCA_004027185.1 Glis glis | reverse complement strand
TGAATTAGTGGTTGCTCCAATCCTAAGACTCCAGCTCTTAGACCGTTCGACCAGCTACTGGTTCCTCTGACCCTCCACGTGCAGTCAGAACCTGGGACTACATTGCTGCAAACTGTAAGCCATCTGATAAATCCCTTTTTTAAAAATATACTCATTCTGTGTATTCTGTTAATCTAGAGAACCCTGTCTAATACAGGTCTGAAACCTGAGACCAAAACAAAGGTGTTGCCCTGCATCGTAATTTACAAATTATAGCAGGTGCCCAGCCCCACTGAGTCTCTGTATCATCCTGCTTGGCCCCTGCTGGGGTCAAGGTTGTGTGTACATTCTAAAGTCTATCTGGCAGAAAGTTTACAAATGTGAAGGAAAAGCTGTTAATATGTTATGGGTGGAGATGAAAGAAACCAAGTGGTTATGAGGAAGCCCCTGCTGGTAGGTAGGTGGGGGTCGAAGACATCGAGGTTGTGGGAGAAAATAAACCCAGTGCAAACACTGTACTGCTGCATAAATCCTAAACACAAGCAATGCTTCCCCAGAAGCCACCAAGACCAGAGAAGATGAGGAAGGCCCGCAGACCTGTCCATCTTACAGCTTAATACCAGATTACAAGCATCATTAACCGATTAACCTGCAGGAGCTAAAAAGTAGGCAACTAACCCTTATTACTTTCTGGATTTCCTGCTTTGAGCCCTGGTTACCACTAGGTAGAAGGTTTTCAAACCACCATCTGAGCCAGGCGTGGTGGTGCACACTCGTAATCCCAGTATTTGGGAGGCTGAGACAGGAGGATCGCAAATTCACAGCCAGCCTCAGCTACTTAGTGAGGTCCTCCGCAACTTAGTGAGACCCTGTTTCAAAATAAATAATAAAATAGGGCTTGGGGTGTAGTTCTGAGGTAGAATGCCCCTGGGTTCAATCCTCAGTACCACAAAAAGAAAAAAATCAGCATCTGGGGTGCATGGACGCAGTACAGGTGGTTGACCATCACCTCCTTTGCAGACAGCAATTCCTACTGGTTCTCTCCAGTTCTTTGACTTGATTTCTATGTTCCTAACTTGAGCCTGCCCACACTAGCTCACACTTATTGAACAGTTAAATGCCACATGGCCACTCCACGCCTGTACCCCGGGCCACACATGTGTGCATGAGAACAGAGGCGTCTCTGTGCCCTGCACTCCAGGCCTCCCTCCTCCACACGCACAGACCCATGGAGGCTCCTTGCAGAGTCTGAGGGAGCAGGCCACAGAGCTGAGATGCTGGGTGGAGGAGGAGGCATGTCACCCTGCAGCTGTCCCCCAACTGCACCCACGGGCCAGGATGCACAGAAGTCTTGCTGCCTGGTCACCCTGGGAGGACCCTGGGGGTTCAATGACTGAGACCCTGGCCCTGGGAGTCTCCAGCACCTCTCCTGGGTCTACATGGGTCTGCGGACCCAGCTTGCAGAGAGTCCGGCCTGATCTAATGGTGCCAGCTGCTCTGTCTGTCTGGGAGACGGTCCCCGTGGGGCACGAACAGGACAAGAGTTTGCAAAGCATTAACTCAGCTGGCCGTTCAGCACTCAGGGAACTCTCAATATCCTTGCTGTTCGCTGCTAGCGACAGCTTTGGCTCGCCACCAGACCTAACAGTTACCATCAAACAAACACAACAAGAGCCCGGCTCTTCCTTCTCAGCAAAGGTTCTACAGGGCCTGGCTCCGCAGTGCATTTAGGACAGCGAGCGGCATCCTTGGGGCGGGAGCTCTGGAGGAGTTGTCGGTGCGCCTTTCTGACGGAGAGCATGGTGAGCCGGCGTTCTTGGATCCACGCAGAGCCTGAAAGCAGGAAATGTGGGTCCTCCCCACCACAACCCTTTAGAGTCACCCACATCAGTAAGCAGGTTATTTTCAAACAAGCAAGCGACATAATGTGTCCAGGAAGTTATCTGGGGGCAACAGGAAGGCTCCTCTTTGAAGGAGCCTCAGACTGGGGACAGTGGCGCTTTGAACGCGGCAGGCGGGCGCTCCACGGTGCCCACCACCCGGCCGGGGACGGGCTGAGCCAGGCAGACCTGGGAATGTCAGCAGGCAGGCCGTTTCCGTTTTCTCATGGATCGCAATAAATAGCAGGGCTGCTGCCTCAGGGTTGGAGGAGGGCCAGCTCTGTGGTGGATCTGCCGAGGAGGGGCCAGGACAGCCCAGCAGGCAGGGAGTAATCAGATCTTTGGTAGGAAATGGGGTGAGGACAGGGTTTGGAATGAGGAAATGCAAAATGGGCAGTTTAGGAATGTGTTCAGAAGCCACTTATGGAAATAAGAAGACTCCTACTCTGAAGAAGTAGGGCAGGAGCCAGAAATAAGGTCACGATTACAAAGATGCTTAAAATTCAACTTTCTCAAAATATTGATACGAACAGAGTCACAAAGTGAGTGAACTGCTGGGAATGAATTCACGAGGCGCCAGAGATTCCCTGAGAAACTGCAGGCCTAAGTCAGGGTGGGTCCTCCTCTTTCATTTAAGAAAAATAGCAGGGGAGAGGCTCCGCCCGCTCCCCTCCACTCCACACTCCTTCCTGCTGGGAGGAGGCCGGCTGCACTTTGGACAGGGGAGGACTGGCCTCCCTTGCCCCACAGCACCTTCATCCCAGCCTCCCGCCATCACTCAGCCCTGCCCCAACCACACCTGCTGCTCTTGTCTCTGCTAATAGGCCACCTCCTTCGCGCACAAGGTGCCACTCACCAAGTCAGGCAGTCCATGACAGAAAGCGGTCCTCTGCACCCTGTCTGGGCCCAGAGCACCAGGTTCTGGGTTCAGCTGGTCCACGGGTCCCTCTGCGGGTGCAGACATGCGCAGTGTCTTCCTTCTGGATGGATTGCCCAGCTGGACCCTGAAGACCCAGTGAGGGAGCGTCTCTCTAAAGTCTTCCTCCTAGTCTCACGTATTAGGGTCCCTCCCCCTTTTCCTAATACGTCTGTCCTTTTTGCTTTTAGCATTCATATTTTAAATCTGGAAGAACACCTTCTTTCTCCTTGATTAATCCAGATTCATCCCCGCCCACTTGCTTGATGGATCTGGGGCCACGGTTCTAAACCTCTCAGTTTTTAAAAGTCCCGTCTGCTCCCTGAGTGCACCAGCTCCTTCTGAGGTCACCGTGTGTCCGCTTTTCTCTCCGTAGGCAAGGAACTCAATCCCAGTGACAAAGCTCAGTGCACACCGGCTCAGCCCCCATCAGGACTCACTGCCCCACAAGCGGGAGGCGCACAGTGGACTACCTCCCGCACTGCCTGCTCATGTCTCCTCTCATGTTTTGAGGCGGCCCACTGTGGTCTCCCCTGTACAATGCTGGCGGCCGAGTAAGCTGAAGTTCAATCCCATGCCTGTCATTTGTACCTCCACCCTTCGGTGGCCCCTCATGACCTACTGTCATGACCTATTACATGTTTAATTTCCTCTCTCTGTCATCTGAAGTCATCCACAAGAAGATCTCTCCTGAGCCCATGTAGAACCTGTAACTGAGACCACTCTGGTGCACACCTCATGCCCCCACTGTCCCTGTGCAAGCCCCCCCCCCTGGGGGCCGGCATCAGAGCCCCCGCCTCCCCTGACCTGGGAGCACTTTCCCTTTCTGAACTCCATAGCCACTTGCTTCATAGTGTCACTGCACTTACCATATCATGGTGTGAACGTGCTCTGAAAGTCTACACATTTATGCTCAGCCAGATTCAAACTTCCTTCAGTTTATATCTCTGTAGGTGTCTTGCAATACCAAACACAATTTACTGGACAGTAAAGAGGCTAATGATGATGAACTGAATTATTTCCCATCCTCAGCATGTTTGGTCTCACTAAGAACTGTAGAAACTGGAAGTATGGACAGGTTTCTTTAACAATTCAGCACACAGGAGACTGTTATCATCTACTCTTTAGAATGCCTGGAAGTGGAATGTCATTTCAGTTAACTTGGAGAAATCTCCTGTCACAAATATACTCAATTCTACCATTCTAGATGGATGTCCATTTGGTTCCAAGTAGTGCTAGCATATTTATAGCCCAGCACAGAAAGGGCTGCCATGTGCCTCAGCAACAGAGAGCTTAGGCTAGCCCTAAGAGGGAGGAAGGTCACATGCCTTCCAGAAAGACAGAAGGACATGGATATCCAGCAGAACTGCCTGGTACAGATGCTCTGTGATTCAGGGGGTCCAAATGGTTTGGATTTAGAATGTCCCCCTCCCCCTCCTAGAAACAAGGTAGCAATGTTGGACACGGGGCTTGGTTGCTAAGGAGGGGTCCCTGAGGGTGGCCAGGGTGGCCTAAGAGTGTGGCCTTGGGGATTCTATAAGGTCCTCTCCTCCCCCTGTTCCCTCTCTCTGCTTCTGGCCTCTGTGATGTGAAAACAGAAAATGCACTTAATACATCCAACTTGTGGAGCATCACAGCTCAGACATGTGGTACACTGCAGAGAATCAGTTGTTTCCCTCATGATTGTGGGGTGATGGGGAGCTGCTGCTGCAGCCCAGAGATCACCAGAGAGGATCAGACCACCTACTGCTAGCCCGGGAAAAAATCCAAATTCAAAGTATGGCTTCAACTGAATGCCGATTGCTTCCACACCACCATAAAGTAGAAAAATTGTGAGTTGAAGTCCTAAGTCAGGGACTGTCTATATTGAGAAGTGTAGACCATGAAGATAGATATAGGGAAGAAGGCATAGATTTTACCATAGAGAGTCACTTACATCAGTGTGACCACCAACCTGGGTAGCAGTCACACTTGCTAAGGTGTGGGTCTGGAATATCCCCCAAAAGCTCATGTGTTGCAGCCTGGTCCCCAAGGCAGCGAGGTTCAGAGGTGGGATGCGGCTGGAGGAGGTAGGTCACTGGGGGTGTGGCCTTGAGGGCTGATCTCTACCTGATACCTCTCTCTCCTCCTCTCCCGCTTCCTGGCTGACATGAATTGAGCACTTAACCTTCACCATGCCCTGTGCCATGATGTTTCAGCCTTGGAGCCAGCCAACTATGGACTGAACCTCTGAAACTGGGAGCCAAAGTAGACCTTTCTTCCTTTAAGCTGTTCTGGTCAGGCATTTCAGTCACAGCAATGAAAAACTGACTCATACAATGCTGTTTAGTTTTTACCCTTAAAAATAAGGAGGGAAGTTATTTTTTGGCTTGCCCCAAAATTAAAATTAAAAACTTAATTCTTGAAAGTAAAAGGAAATTATATGAGATCTGGGATTTGTCTCTGGACCTGCATGGGTGGATATAGGGAGGCAGAGAGAATAGATACATGAATAAATCAAGACTAGCCTTTACTTGATCAGTTTTGAAATTCTATACCTGTGGCAGATTTAGGGAGGTATTTATTATACTCTTTTCTTCGGTAAGTGCTTTAAATTTTTGTAATAAAAGTGACTTTGTAAAAGCAAGGATTTAACCTCTCAAGAAATGGGTGTGATTATAGATTATTTGCAGAGACTGACTTTTTAAATGCTTCTGATATTAAATTACTCCCAGAGCATAAAATAAGTCACTTTCAAAGTTGGTGCGCTAAGATGTGGCTGTGACCCTGGGAAAACATCAAACTAGCTTCCTATCTAGCACACATTGTGTCCAGGCTCATAGCAAAAACACTCTGGGGAGGGACAGGATGCCCCTGACAAGCTCTACAGTGTGTCCCCACTTTCTTCTGCCAGTCAGGGTCCCCCCACCTCCTTACTGATTTCCCTACACTTCCCAGCACACGTTCTTGCTTCCGGAGGGTTTAAGTGCTCTCTGCTCTGCACAAAGTCTGTTCCACACCTGTCCTTGCTCAGAATGTCTCTCATGCCTCCCAAATGTGTCACCACCTCCTGCTGCAGAACCAAGTCCTTCTAGAGCTACGTGCCTCAAGGACTATGGACCATCGGAAGCTGTCCTCCACGGCAATTCCACAGCAATTCAGCTAGGTCAGTTCTCGGCTCCAATGAAGTTTTATTTTACCTACATGCCAAATAAGTGAAAAGGTTTCTGCCTTCAGCTCTTTTCTTGTTTATAAGAAACGGTGCTCCTGGATAAGGCTTACACTCCATGTGTCTTTACCATCAGGTAAGAACATTCGTGCAGACTTTAGCATTTATAATGTGTAACCTGACAGGTGCAAATGACTGTGATTCATACCTGGGGAAGGAGCGGGTGGGATGAGAAGGGGAATGTGAGGGAGATGGAGCTGCAGAGAGCCCAGGCCTTCATCAGGCTGTAGTTAGCAAGATGCAAAAAGAAAGCGGGGAGGGGAGTTGAGATTTGGTCTTCTAGCTCTAAATTCTTTGCATCTTCTGCTGCACCTTAGCCCTGGTGCACTTCGTGCGATGGGTGCTGAGTGCACAATAGACATTTGCTGACCACGGATGAATTCCTAAATTTTGGCAGAAAGGTTAAAAACCCTTGGTACTATGCCCGTTTAGATGTTTATTCCCCAAGTGAATTTATTATTTATCAGAGTGAAATGCTTTCAATCATGGTTATTTGCAGATGACACCCTATTTGTTTACAATAAATATCAATCCCCTTGGATTTAATTCACATTACGAAACTGGGTTGGCCAACTTCCAGGGCTAATATGCAACAAAATAGTAAGTTTGGAGACTGAAACTGTAAACAGGTGATGTAGGGGGAGATGTTGCTTTTTGTAAGTCACAACACACAGAGAAAAAATATTTTCACTTAGATTGACCAATGCGAGTAAGACAATTTAAACCTAAAAAAAAAAAATGAGACAAAGGACAACAGGCAGGGCATGTTCAAAAGACAACCTGAAAGAGAAAGGAGACCTTCTGCCACCAATAGCACAGACCATGCTTCAGCCGGTTATAACGCTGGACCCTTCCTGCCCCACTGCCATTCCCCCAGCGGGTCCTTCCGGAAGGCCTGCCCCCTGTGATTCCCCTAGCAGATCCTCCTGGAAGGCCTGCCCCTTGCCATTCCCCCACTGCCATTCCCCCAGCGGGTCCTTCTGGAAGGCCTGCCCTCCTGCCATTCCCCTAGCAGATCCTCCTGGAAGGCCTGCCCCCTGCCATTCCCCTAGCAGATCCTCCTGGAAGGCCTGCCCCCTGCCATTCCCCCAGCGGGTCCTTCCGGAAGGCCTGCCCCCTGCCATTCCCCTAGCAGATCCTCCTGGAAGGCCTGCCCCCTGCCATTCCCCCAGCGGGTCCTTCCGGAAGGCCTGCCCCTGGACGTCAGCAAGCAGCCCCGAGCAAGACTGTTCTGCTTGACATCAGCCCCTGCCTCTCCTTCTCCTCTGATCTGCACCTGCTCTAAGTCAGTCTTTGTTCTGCTGTGAAAAGCAGAGACAACGGGGGAGTGAAAAATGAAAGCCAAGAAAGAGAACAGGACCAAGTGAGAGACTGTGCCAGAGGAGAGAGACACGGCATCTGTAACACGCCAACAAGAGATGTGTGGAAGTGTGAGGAGGCCATCAAAACTTGCAAGAATCAGCTGGGCCCAAGAAACAGATGCCACCCTCTGAGACAAAGAGATGCGGCGTGTCGTACCATTGACTTCTGCTACTTCCTAACACAAGGGCCCTAGTTTCCTAAGCAAAATAGGACACACAGCTGCTGGCTCAGGATGCAAAATTACACACCGAATCATTGCTCCACAGGAAACCTTGCCTGGGTCCCAGCTTTGTCTGGATCCAGGGTCCAGCCTTCTCTCCAGCACCGCTCCACCTGCATCTCCCACCCACCAGTACTGCCTCTAATTCCTCTCTTGCCTCTGCTGTTGGTGAGAGCCAATGGAATCCAGGAAGATGGAGCTTTCTTTCTTCCAGTTATACCTGGACCAACTGGGGATTCTGGGTCTTGGAGGGGAGAACCACCCCTGGCAGTCCCCATGTCTCAGATCCGCGCTCCTCAGGGACTCCTTTTTATCAGGACCTGGCCTCTCCTGGCTTCTGTCCTGGACTTGGCTCTTGATGTCTTCCTTCCCCTTTCCCAGGACCCAGGGATAGGGACTTGACACCACAACAGGCCTCCCAGGATGCTGAAGCTGCCATCCCTCCAGTGTCCACTGCTAGGGATGCCTGTCCCTCAGCTGTGCCTGTGGCAGGGGTCCCCGCTCAAGTCCTGCCATGCATTGCTCAACATCCCACCCCTACCCCACGCCATCTCTCCTAGAGGGGAAGCTTAGGTTTTCATCTTAGGATGCTAAGTCAGAATATAACATCAGATGACCTACCCCATACATTGTTTAACAGAAGAGTTCTGCTCATTCTTACATAGAGCTACACAGGGCTTCCAAATATTGTTTATCCACTTAAATGATAGACAATTTACTCAAGGAATAGGCTACAAAATAAACTTCCACTTGAAAATTACAGACCCTAAAATGCACCAGCATTCTCCTTTCTTCTTCATTAACGAGTCGAGTAACCTAAAAGCTTGATTAAAAAATGAAGACTCATGCATCACTTAGTTCTCTTGAGTCCCTTTGATTTAATAAAGCCCTGGTATTGAATCGTCATTGTGTGAAGGTGGATTATTCTTGCTCTTTTTGCTCACTCAGGATTCACACTGAGCTCGTGTCATGCATGTCAGAGCAGTGTTGTGCATGGTCACCCTGCTCCGTCAGAGCCTGGAGCTACTCCTGGCTATAGGTGCACTGGCCAGGCACTCCGGCTGGCAGAGTGGTCCTGGGCAGGTGGGAATGGTTGCAAAGCTCACTGCTGACCCCAGGTCCAGCACAGAGAGGGAAGGGACCCAACGCTATTGAATAAGTGGAATCTAAGATGGGGCGGAGCGCTGCATAAATACCAGTGACAAAGACCCAAAGAAAACAAGGAGCATTTTCTACCTCGAGTAGGCTCACTCCTCAGAGCTACATCTCCCCACACCTAGCAGGCACTGACCTGTCCACTGTAGCAGAGGGTTTGTTGGACGCCTCCAGACACATGGCCTGAGTCCTACCCTCTCCTAAACCTTCAGTTCCCTTCTTGTTCTACAAGGCCATGAAGACATTTGAATCTAACTTTTGTAACTAGACTTTTTAGAGCTGAATCATTCTGGGTTTAAAAATTGGAAAAGTAAAATGAAAGGAGAGAAGCCAGATATGGTGGTGCAGGCCTGTAATCCCAGTACTTGGGAGGCTAAGACAGGAGGATTGCAAGTTCGCAGCCAGAGTCAGCAACTTAGGAGGCCCTTTGCAACTAGTGAGACCCTGTTTCAATAAAATAAATAAAATAAAATAAAATAAAATAAAATAAAATAAAATAGGGCCCAGGGATTGGCTCAGAGGTAGAATTCCTATAAGAAAGCAAAGGAATCTTTTCTATCAAAGTTACAAGATTATATAGAAACTGGCAGGCTTCCATTTTGTACCTGGAGCCTAGGCATCCATTTTGTAACTTTTGTATCTGTGTCTATATGTTCCAATCCCAGATGTACTGGTTTCATGTTTCTCCTTTTGTAAAATCTGCCCCTGAAAACTAACCAACCAGAGTTAAAGCCATACTCCAGCCAATGGGGAATGGCCTAGTGGCCTTCGTGTTAGGAGATAAAAGGCCGAGTGGACTGCCCGCCCAGTGTGCTTGCACCCTTCTGTACAGAAGGAAATGACCTTGCTGAGTTACTTTTGGTTTCATGAGTTTGTTTTTGTTTTTGTTTTTATTTGTGGCTTCCTTAAAATATAACAGCCCCTGGCTTCAATCCCCAGTACCACACCAAAAAAGAAAAAAAAAGAAACAAGAAATGATGGGCAGGTCAATGAGCCAGTGGCCATTGGGTTTCACCACCTGCTGTTTGCTAAGGCAGCCCGGAGCCAGTACGTCTCAGGCTTCATCCAGGGCACCCAGGGTCATACAGGGTCATCCAGCAGCACAGGCAAAATGTTTGAGACAGAAACATAGCCATCTCGGGGACAAGGAATGCCTGCACTAACCTCTGCAGTACCTGGCATTGCACATTGTAGATGTCTGAAACCCCAAAGGCTGAAAGTTTCCAAATTATATGCAATTACAGTCTCAATTAGGAGAAAACATTGAAAAGGCCAGAGAGATACCAATGTACTTCCAGGCAAGCAATAACTAAGCAAGGTTTTGTTTAAAACATTTGTTTCTCAGGATCAGTTCAAATCTATGGGGAAACAGCTTTTTCAGGGAGGGGGGCTCAAACAAGCAGTATACCCCCAGGGCCTCTTTTCAAAGGCACCTCTTCCAAGCAAGTTTCCATGATTGAACCCTTGAGCCAGAAATAGGGGGAGGGTTTTGCTAATTCCTGAACTTCCCTAAAGGCATCTTTCCTACTGTCTCTATGAAAAGTACTTAACTCCTCTCTGGTGGCTCTAATCTTTTCAGAAACCACATCTTTCTTGGCCCCAATTTTACACATGATTTTCTGGACAAACTGCAAAATTTTAAACTTTTTCTCCTCTGTTTTCTGCTTTCTTTTATCATAGTAAAGCTGGTAAAAAAGCTGCCAGCAATACCCATGCCACTGTCTGATTATTGGACTGCCTTGAAATGTCCTCTACCAGGTTAACTAGTCCATCACCTTTAAATTTGGCCTCACACAAAGCCTCATTAGGTAGAAAAAATGTATTCAAGTTCTTTGCTAAAATGTAACATGAATGGTCTCTCCTCCAATGCCCAATTCTGTCCTCATTTCCATCTGAAACCTCATGAACATAGTTTTTACTGTCCGCATTCCTATCAGCATTCAGGTCTTCTGAACTTCCACCAGAATCACCAAGTGCTGCTTACAACATTCGGAGGCTTCTCAAGCCTGCATCTCCATACCTTTCCAAACTCCTCCTGTAAACCAGTTCCAAAAGCTCCTGAACCATGTGGTCAGGTTTAGACCCAGCTCACTGGTACCAATTTTTGTTTTAGTCCACTTTTTCATCACTGTGACCAAAATTCCTGACAAGAACAACTTAAAAGAGGAAAGGTTTATTTGGGTTTATGGTTTCAGGTGCATAGTCCATAGTCAGCCGACTCCAAAGCAGATATTATAGCATCACAGCGTGGTGGAGGAAAGTTGAACTCCACTCCATGATAGCTAGAAGCAGAGAGCTAGGAAGTGACCAGGGACAGATACAGTCCCCAAGGCCACACTACCAGTGGCCTACCTCCTCTAGCCATGCCTAAATTACCACCCAGTAAATCCACTCAAATGATTAATCCTTCAATGGATTTATCCACTGATGAGATTTCAGCCCTGATTCAGTTATCTCACCTCGAACATGTTTGCATTGCCCATACAGGTGCTTTTCCAAAGGACATTCTATATTCACATGACAACTTCCCTCAAGAGTCTCAAGGGGAGAGAAAAGAGAAGTGAGATAATTGGGTCCAGGTATGAATGGGAAGGTCTGCCTGAGCCCAGGACAAGAGGGCAGGCTGAGGACACACACAGGGGGGTGGGTCTGCACCCTGCCCCTGTGCTATGACAGCCACCTGCAGAGAAGACAGAGAGCAAGCCAGAGTCTTGCCCCACCTGTATGCGTGCCCATGCAGGAGTCCGGGTAGGAGATGCTCTGCAAAGACAGTGACTTCTCTGCTCCTATATCTAACATCTCTAGTGGCCACAGCAGCATAGGCCACAGCAGTGGCCATGAGTTCCTGCTGTGTGCCAGCAGCAAGGACAGTGCTAGGTGGCCTCACCTCGCACAGGATGGGATGAAGCCATGAACTGTACTGCATGCACGTGAGTGTCAGCGGCTGAGATGGACTCGCTGCTACTCAGTGCCATTTGCATATTCATTATGAAGAGAACAAGAGCTCCTGCCTCACCTGCAGTCCAGCAAGACACGTGGAGGCCAGCAGGGCTTTCTCAGCCCAGTGCAGAGAGAAGAAAGAGGTGGTTTGGAGGAAAGGAATGTATTAAAAACTCGAAAAATCTATTGGAATTTGACTGACCTCACCATGTTTATTTTTCTATTAAGATAGTTTATAGGATTATTTGGATTGCATGGATCTAGTCACAGTTACTTGCTCAGACATGGCTTGTTCAACTTTGATTTTGTGCTGAAGAGCAAACAGAATGTTCAGACAGGTCTAATTTGGGGATGTTGAAGTAACGCGCAGCATCTCTTTGTGGCCTCGTGGCTCAGGAACACTGCTCTGGGTAACATACCATCAGGGTTTGCCTGATGCCTGTGTACAGAGATGCACAGCTGCCTTTGCCAGAATCGCTCTGGGATTCTATGTGCTTCAAAAGTGGCTTCTTGCTGGGTGTAGTGGCACACGCCTGTAATCTCAGTACTTGGGAGGCTGAGACAGGAGGATCACAGGTTGAAGGCCAGCCTCAGAAGCTTAGCCTCTCTCTCAAAATAAAAAAATAAAAAAGGACTGGGAGTGTAGCTCAGTGGTAGAATGCCCCTGGTTTCAATCCACAGTGTCATACACGCATACACACAAAGACTAAGTTATTCTAACTGGGTCCATGTGGTTAGAATAACTGCTTTATAGTCCTACAACCAGCAGGACTATAAAGCAGTATAAAATCCCTAGGTTTGGATGAAGAAAGAGGTAAAAAGGTGGCTAAGGAGGGGTGTTCAGTGCTGCTCAGGTAGGGGCTGCAGAGAGGGTACTTGAGACCTGGGCAGAGGGCAGCGCAGAGGCAAGGTGGACAGGGCAGGGCTGTAGAGACAGAGGAAACAAATTTTGTGGGACTGTACTTCAGTTTAGGGTCCAGGAAACACCCCAGGTGAGCTGAACAGCACAGCCCTGCTCTGGAGGCAGACGGACAGGCTCACTCGCAAGCACGCACGTGGCTTCCAGTTCCTCAGAGTCCTCCCCTGTAAGACAGGGTGACAATTGCATCTCTCTAACAAGAATTAGGAGGGTTCCGTGGATTCAGACACCATGAAGTTAGAAGGGAGCCTGGCGTGTGGCAAGTCCTGAGTGCTAGGGGCCATGGTTAAATGGGGACTCACAAGTTCTCTAAAGGACCTGGGGTTCAGCCCAGCCCCGTCACTCTCCAGATTAAAACCTGGGGATCCAGAGAGCTCAGCTGAATTGCTAGTGTCACAGATGGGTCAACTGGAAAGAGAGCTTGGTGGGCACTGGAAGTGTGGTGAGGAATAGACCCACAGGGGCAGGGGGCAGGGGACCCTGTGAGTTAGGACACCAGTTGGCATCCATGATATGCACACACACACCCGTGAGCCCTGGGAGGGCATGGCCAGGAAGAGAACCTGGAATAAACCCAGAGTAAGGAGGGAAAGCCTTCTAGGTGGAGCCTGAAGCCAGCCCAAATCCCAGGGAATGAGCAGAATTAGCACGATTCCCTCCTGCGGGAACTGAGGAGGAAAGAGCCCACGGTTCTGCAGCCGGGCTCCCAGCACACAAGGGACCGGCCCCCCGAGCACCGGGCACTCAGGACCACGTGCTGTGCTGCAGCTGCAGGGTGGCTCAGTGGCCAGCTGGTCTCTGGGAGCGTGGACACCGGCACGACCAACAGCTGCTGGGTGCGGACCCCTGAGGGTCTCTCCCTTCCTTGTGCTTCCCCCTTTGGGAGAGCATGCTCGTGCAGCCCGGACTGTGGCTCCTGGGGAAAGAGGCAGTCCCCGCAGAGCCAGGTACCCACATAAGAGCACGGCCTCCATCTATGCTGACAACGCGTTCCTTGCTTCATGCTTGACATGTCTCACTCTCAGCTACTCCAAAGTAAGGACACCTCTGGGGAAAAAGGGTCCCCGTGCCTAGGGGCCATGAGCTGCATCTGTTTCTGAAAGATGCTTCTGCCCGGGTGGGGTAGGGGGGCTGCTTGTGCTGGCTGGCTTTTAACTCTAGCGGTTTCTTCCAAGTGACCTACATTTCTCTCAGTAGACATGCTCAGGATGCAGAGGTAAATGCTTCAGTTGAGTGAAACTACATTTAACTCTTCCTTGATGACTCTAAGTAATCTCAGTGAAAACAGCCACAGCTATGTAGACACAGCTGTCCCCCAGCCCAGAGGTGTCTGCCGCGCACCTGAGCACCCGAAGACGCTGCTCCAGAATCATCATTCCCTGAAAAACACTCGCTTCCCGCTCCTGTGCCTCGTGTGTCTATACGAGCTTCTATCATGTCCTTGGTCCTGCACAAAAGACCTGTTTCCTTTCCTGAAAAGGAACTCGTGTTGGAGTTGACGTGAAAGCTCAGCTGGGTGCCTGGGATGGAGAACTTTCCCAGGACGTGCTCCTGAAATGCGCTCAGGGAGATCTCTGGGTGGACCTCACACTGCACCTGTGTGGACATGGGCGGGTCCGGATATGAGTGAGGAAGAGAGTTTTAAAAATGCCCACGGTATAGCAAACAATATGAACTTGAATTAATACATAAATATGAATACTGAGAAAAGAGTGGTGTTAAAACTAAGCATGGGCAAGCCCCTTTCTAAAATGCGCAGGGCAGCTCAGGAAATCAACCCCTCCGGCCGTGTGCCTTAGATTTTCCTGCTCTGCTGGTCCTGTGGGTGGATGTCATACCCACAAATCAGGTCGCCCTCTGGACAGGCACTCTTTCATGACGCTGTACACACGCCCTCCCCTGGGAACGCCTGTCAGATGGTCCTTTTGTCCAGAGCAAGGGAGCAACCAGTCAGAATTTTCCATTCCCTAGGTCAGAGCTAAATTGGTCTATACCCCAGCACAGAGCTTCCTAGCCCCAGAGCTAATACAGAAATGTAGACATAGCCAGGTATGGTGATGGACACCTGTAATCCCAGTACTTGGGAGGCTGAGACAGGAGGATTGCAGGTTTGAGGCCAACCTCATCAACTTAGCAAGACCCTGTTTCAAAATTTAAAAAAAAAGGGCTGGGGGTGTAGCTCAAAAGTAGAATGCCCCTGGGTTCAATCCCCAGTACCCCCCCAAAAAATGTGGCTATGTCAGCCCAGAAAGCAGAGAGAATTCCCTCCAAGTATCCATCTGAACCTGACACTCTGATGAACTTCATCTTTGTTACTGGAAATATGTCTCTATGGCCACAGACAGTTTTACCCAGCGCTCGGGATTCTTAAGAGAGAGACTGTCTGCTAAGGGCTGGAGGACACACACTGTGGCCTCGAGTGCGCTCTGACCCGTGGGTTCAGCTCCTCGAGTTCTGGATTTCCTTCCGCAGATGTGGCTCGTCACTCTCTGGGGCTGGAGTGCACGGTGGCTGAGCTCTGGAGTCAGGCTGCCTGGAGTACGCCCTCACATCGCCACAACCAAGGGACCAAACAAGTCGCCCATCGGGTGGGCCTCAGCTTCCTCACTCTGAGGTGGGCGTGGCCTTTCTGATTAGCAAACATTGCTCCTTTACCATGGCCCGTCCTGGTGGCAGAACAGCTCAGATTTAAACAGTCATAGGTATAAATACAAGCTCCATGTGCTAGGGTGAAGACAGATCTGTTCTTTTTGCTTCTTTTCCAGGAAATTCCTGCTAATGGGGCCCCCTGAATGTACCCATCATGGACAGCTGTTCATGGGGCACACACATCTTAATTGTAAGGCTTTATAAGAACATTAATT
The DNA here is from genome assembly GCA_004027185.1 of Glis glis. Classification (NCBI taxonomy): domain Eukaryota; kingdom Metazoa; phylum Chordata; class Mammalia; order Rodentia; family Gliridae; genus Glis; species Glis glis. The sequence goes on along the minus strand of PVJS01019411.1, from coordinate 18,297 downwards.
AAATGAAAATGTTAAGTGATTGGTTAGTTTGGTCCTAAACAGTATACGTCATCTATGATAATTGATAGCACACAGTTCAGACCATATATTCTTTTTTTTTTTTTCTGGTACCGGGGATTGAACGCAGGGGTGTTCTACCTCCGAGCTACACTCCCGGCCCTATTTTTTATCCTTTATTTTGAAACTGGGTCTCACGAAGTTGCGGAGGGCCTCACTAAGTAGCTGAGGTTGGCTGCGAACCTGGATCCTTCGGTCTCAGCCCCCCAAGTACTGGGATTACAAGCGTGCGCCACCACGCCCGGCCCCCAGACCATATATTCTTGATGGTTTTCAAACATAATCAATAACATGGAAGATTCTTTTTTCTGGAAGACCCAGGTGCTGCCGGCTTCTTCAGGGAGGCCTGCCCTCTGTCGGGATATGGTCTTTCTCCTGCCCTGCTGCTGATGGGCATGGAAATGACAGCCTGATTCCAGCCTCCCCTCGACCTCTGAACTTGTGGACTCTTCCCTTCCTCTGTTTTCACTGTCCCCAGCCGAGGTGAGGCCGTCACCTGATGACCCCCAGGAAGGTTTCCTGGTTTCCATCTCTCCCCACTCTAACCCAACAGGAGGCCTGCCAGGCTAGCATTCCCTAATTAACTCCTGTCCTCTTGCATGTCACCTGTACCCCGGCCTGGCTTCTCTCTCTCTCCCTACTGGGTTCTGGGGACTCCATGCCTCAGCAGCCCAGGGAGGACTCACCCTCTCCGTGGTCATTCCTAACTACTGCAGCAACCGCACTCCACATCCTACATGCTCAATCTGCACTGGGCCATTGCCGTCACATGCCACCAAGTACGCATCGCTTCCTGGGGACACCCCCCCCTTGCCATCTGGAAGTTCCATCTTCAAAAGGGCTGGAAGCTCTTTGGGTTTGAGGCAAAGGCACGTTGCAAACGGGTCAAGAATACTGCAGACAGTTATTTATGCAATTACCTATTTTTCTACTTATATATGATAACATAGAGGAAAATAAATAATAAATAGAAAAACCAACAGAAAGAAGCAAAGATCAGATGAGAAGATCAAGAGTCGTGGGAGGCTGGAAGGAACCATAATGGGGAACGGGCAGAGGCCGCTCTATCCAGGACCAGTCAAAGGACAGAGTATCCAGTGCTGGAGGGAAAGAACTATAAACGAGCAAAGATGCAATTAAACTCAATGACATCCGAAGGAAGAAGTGGAGGAAGGCAAGAGGGTCCTTGGGTCAACGTCCCCACCTTCAGCTGATGTGACCCCCTAATGTCTCAGGGAAGGAAGAATAAAGGAGGATCAGAAGAAGAAGGGGTAAAATAAGGAGAGAAAGAGAGATGCAAAGTGAGGGAAGACTGGGTTAGAAAGAGACAAGGAAGAGAACAGAGCTCATCATCCTACCTTCTGCCCCCAACTAGGTATAAACTGAAATCAGCTTTTACTGAAACCGCACCAAGAGAGGAAGGAGTCCTGAGCCCCAGGACTGGCCTCTGCACAGACCTGTGACGGAGCCAAACTCCCGCAAGCTCAAGTCCACAGAACAGCTGACAGGCAACAGATGCTACGCAGCACAGGAAATTTTGCAAGCCAAAACTTAAAGAAAGACAGGAATAGAGAAGAATGAGCCTGGACCTAAACAAGGACAGGAAGAAAATGAGCAAAGTGAACATTAAAAAAAAAACATACCGTAAGTTACATACTAAGTAAAACATCAAGAGTGACAAGTGCACCAAAGGTGACACATGTCACCCGTTACTAGGCAGATGTGATTACTTGTTTGGTTTCCAAAGAGGATTGAGAACCATCTTAAAAACAAAAGCAAAGGCAAACACACCGCCCCCTCCACCGTGCTCTCTACAACCTAAGCGAGGGTACTTACTAACAGTAGCCCATAGAATTTAGAGAAGGCTTGGCGGAGCAGAGAAAGCATGTCGCTTGGGTTAGAAACGCCGTGGGTTTGGCCAGGGAGCAACACGATCTTACTCTTGGAGCACAGGGAATCTCACTCCTCGCGTCAGAGGGCAAACCTTCAAGTGGCGTTTGTAAACACTCGGGCCATCTGGAAGGCAGCAGAGGGCAGAGGCAGCAGCTCATGGCTAGGACACAGCCATGCCACTTTTAGTAACTGACTCAACTGACTTCACCAAATTCTTGGGGTCATTTACTTAATATAGGGCTGCTCTTTCTATTGGGTGGTGAGGGTGGAAGGTCAGCCATCTGCTGGCCTGCAAGTCCGCCTGTCTTGAGGGAAGCCCAAACCAGGGAGAGCCGCCCACATCACACACAGCGGGCAGGGCTGCTGCAGCAGCTGGATCTCACCTTGCAGCCCCGCGAAGAACACAGATGTGCGCTCCTGCAAGGGCGCTAACCACGCGCAAAGCCATTCTGCTTTTCAATATCGTTATTCACGTGTTTTGTTCTAGAGAGGATTTGTGTCCTTTTAAAACTCATACCTTGCACCACTGGCGGGCCCTCTACTGAGGAAACCTGAGCTAGGGAATGTCAGCCCTGTGCTCAAGGTCACACGGCCAATCACAAGGTCACGAGAGGATTCGCTGCTCCTTGTTCGCAGGCTGCCCCCTCAGGTCCCCTAAAGCAAGACTACTCTCAAATCTGTGGCCACAGATAGCTGATGTGTGTTCAAACTGTTCACAAAATGTCTCTGGCAGCTTTGTAGGAGGCAAAGAAGTAAAAATAAAGCTTGCGCTGTGAATGGTCCACCCCACCCTGAAGGTTGGTGATTGATGGATCCAAAGTGAATGTGGCCGCGTTCTCTGTTAACACAGCCCGCCCACCCGTTGACCAGCCACACCCACTTCCCTGCTTTCCCAAATAGCAGTTTAATTAGTGTTAGCAATTTTGGGAAGAAAGGCCATAAAAATAAAAGCAATTCCTAAAAAACGAGTTCTACTGACCACGCTCAGACACACCTCTTAGCTGAAAGTCACCCATTTGTGGTGTGACTGAGCCAACCATCTTGCTCCTTCATGCTCATAGGTGTGACGTAAGCCGTGCTCAAGAACTGCTGGGTGACTTGCAGAACGTGCACTGCAGCTGAGGAACATTTTGCCAATTAACCCACATTTCTCTTAAATGTAATATGTTGCGCCCACGCGTGTGCACACGCAGGCGCAAGCCGCCGCTTCGTTGGTCTTTACCGTATGGAACGAGGTGGTGAAGATAGGACCACAAGACACATGATGGGATAAAGTGTTTCCTAATATTTTCTCTGATAATAATAGCAGATTATATGCAAAATTCAGGGTTTTTATCGCTGAATCTAAGTATTACTTCAAGAAGCTTAATGGTAATTGCAGTTACTTTTGGCCGAGTTAAATTTCTCTAAAGTTAAATGAATAAAAAACTAGGCTGACTGGGAAAGATTATCTAATTTGGCATTACTGTCTATAAAACACAATGTATGGTAGGAATATGCACTATTTAGCTTATAACTCTTAAGTGTTTTAAAATATAGGACACACGGGCCTCCATGTATATACTTGGTAGGCTCTGCTAGTTAGCAGTGACGGATTGCCTGTCTCCACTGGTTCCCATGCATGCTCAGTAAGTACTTCTTAAGTGAAAGGGTGACTCCTATTCCATTAAGACAGGAGGAGCAGGTACAGTGACCAATTCACACTCCTGTGTCAAGTTCCTCGGCTAATTACAGCTTTGAGGTGCTTCCCATCAGCGGACACTTGGCTGACAGGAGAGTTTTCTGGGAGCTGGCTGCATCGTCAGATGTATGCATGGGAGTTAGCTTCAAATATGACCCACGTGGTATCGGTTACATCGTCCTCCTTCAGTATCAATTTATTCAGGAAGCATATTTATTCAAGAAGTACCTGAATCACAGGTGGCCAAATGGCCTCTGGGAACCCAGCGGTGAGTGAGAGGCTGCACCGGCCATCACGCAGCTCAGACGCCGGGAAGAGGACGTTGAGTAAATGCAGTAGCTCAATATGTGAATAGGATCTGTAGGGCCGCCATATAGCGCGCCGCTACGGGAATAAACAGCAGGAAGCGCCTGGCCTGGCTGGAGAGACAGGGACGCCTTCTTAGGGACAATGTCCCCAAATCTGAGACCAAACAGAATGTCTGGAATATCTGGGCGAGGGGCAGTAAGCAGCTACTCAGAGACTCTGGGTGGCAAAACCAAGGAACACCACGGAACAACAGCTGTGGGGCCTCGCCCTGAGCTGGGCCCTGCCTGGTGCGTTGGGAGAGACCTGCAAGAAGGGCGCGTGGCTCGGACTGGTGGGGAAACGTGGCTGACGTCCTGTTTAAAAGCCTGGCTTTTCAAAAGAGCCACTGGCCGAGGGTTGTCACTGGAAGAGCAGGCTCCTCCGGTCACACCTTTGGACTCTGTGCAGGTGGGGCTCTGAAGCAGAAGGTTCTGGGCTTCTCTAGGAACATGGAACAACCAGCATTGTGGCCAGGCGCAGGGTCCTTGAGATCTGGTGGATGGTCAGACTGGATTGGTGACTGACTCCCTGCAAGGGTGAGCAAAACTGGGAGCCCAAACACTCTCAGACACCTGATGAGGTCCAGGCCACACATCTTCTATAGTCCAATGGTGTCTCTATTTGACTCCATCCCAAACTTATCTTCTGAGCTTCAGACTAATGTATTCAATCCTCTGGAAACCTTCATGCCTCTGTTTCCCAGGAAATCCAACCAATATGTCCGCAAGGGAAACCATTGTTTCCTGGACCATCCATATAAGCACAAGCAGTCCCTCCTCCATTCTCCTCATTGAGCAAAGGTCCCTACCATCCACTAACCAGCTGAGATGGTTAATTTTATATGTGAACTTGACTGGACCATGGGGTAGCCAGATATTTGATCAAACATTGTTCTGGGATGAGATGAACATCTGAATCAGTAGATGGTGGATTAAGAAGATGGAGGGGCTGGGAATGGTTGTGTGTACCTGTAACCCCAGTACTTGGGAGGCTGAGACAGGAGGATCACAGGTTCAAGGCCAGCCTCAACAACTTAGCAAGGCCATCAGCATAGCAAGACTTTGTTTCAAAATAAAAAATAAAATGGAGTGAGAGATGTAGCTGGGTTCAATCCCTACTCTCTCTCTCTCTCTCTCTCTCTCTCACACACACACACACACACACACACACACACACACACCAAAACAAAAAGAGGATGGAGGGAATTAGGTTCCAGAATGATCACTGGAGCAGAGCCTGCCCCCCAGGTGGGACTGCTTGGCTCTGCACTGCTCCTGTGGGAGAGATGAATTCTCTCCTGTTTAACTCAGGATTTCAGAGTTCTCTGCTATATTCTCTGCTATAGTGGCTCAGATCACACCCAACAGAAACGCTTGTGTCAAGCATGCTGCAGCCCCCTGAACTGCCATCCATCTGAACTTAGCCACAAGGCCACGCAGGGCAAGATGGGAGTCTGGGTAGCAGGGTCTCAAGCTCAGTGGCCAGGTCTCTGGGGGACTTCTGCCTGCTCCCACCTACCTGACCTGAGATGACCTGCTCTCCTCTCTACTGGAGTGACATTTGTCTATACTGTTCACTGTGACAGTGCCAGAGAACACGACAGTACTGCGGTGGCACTCAGCAGATGTGTGGTGGTGAATGGGCAGAGGAGAGGTGCAATCGGAAGGAAGAGAGGCAGGAGAGGAGCTCCGAGCTGCATCTCCTACGAAGAACTGCTGCGAGGAGGAGATGAGAGGGGATGTCAGGGACTGGGGTCCAGGCAGGACTTTCGTCTGTGTGTGTGCAAGAGAGATGGGCAGACATGGGAGATGCCAGAGTGTGCTTCAACAAAACTAGAACACGGTACGGAAATGGGACTGACAGGGAAGAAACAGCACACGGCGGCCTTGTGCACTTCCTGATTATGTTTAGTAAGAGGTGAGGCCTTCGCAAACCTCACCTCTTACTAAAGGCCTCCTCCTCCTCCTCCTCCTCCTCCTCCTCCTCCTCCTCCTCCTATGCTGGGGATAGAACCCAGGGCTTGAGCAAGGCAGGCAGGCACTCCACCACTGAGCCACGGCCCTGGCCTGAGAGGCTTTCTTAACTTCACTAGAATGAAGAAGAGGAGAGGCGGGACCCACAGGGCAGCCTGTTGGCTCAGAGGCAGGAACGCGAGCATGTTTCTAAGTGATGGCTATACTTTTCAGTAGACTGGGAAGCAAGGTCCACCGCTGGAGAGAATGCAGGTGAGAACCGCAGCAGGTCGAGGTGAACGGGGAAAGCTGGAAATAGCCATTGTGGAGAAGCAGAGAGGGCTGGAGTCAGAATGCAGGGAGGTTTGTGAAGGCCCCAGACGAGGGCGACAGGAGCCTCCTGTGGCCATCAGCCCGGCTGTGGGTTCCAGCTGTCACTGTCAGACACAGACTTGGAGGTCAGGCGATGCTGGCCCTCGCCCAGGGCTGTCCTCCCCAGATGACCAGAATGCTGGCTGAGAGTACAATAGTGTTGGACGTCCGCTGGTCAGGAAGGAGCTGGGGACTGGAGGACTGAAGGACACGGTGGCGGCAGTGGACCAGAGGTTCTCAGGAGAGTACAAGCAGCCTCATTGTGGCTTCTGAATCAGCCAGGTAGGACAGGAAATGGGGGCACGAGTGGCTTTGTCAGTGGACAGTGACTAAGTGCAGGATGACACAGTTTAGAGTAGGCGGTGAATTTGAAGTAGAGGCAGGAGGCAGAGGGTCCAGGAGGCCCAGGGGTTGGATGTGTCGCACGTGGATGTCAATGGCAGGAAGCGCTACGATGGCATGCATCCTTGGTCCCCAAAGCGGACATCAGAGGTGCACAGATACTGGTCACAGAGTGAGGGCGACACTGACTCAGGCACCTGGCACTCGGGGCTGAGGACAACGACAACAACGGCTTCACTGGACAGAATGGAGAGGAAGCGAGTGTTCAGGAGCCCCCATGGGCTCCCATAGCACAGGATAACAGATGCTAACATCAGCCTCTGAAACACTCCCTGCAGAAAGCGGACAGAATTGGAGAGAAGCACTCAAGGAGGTGGAGAAGGCTGGTCAGGAGAGGGAGGCCAGGAGGCCAGCTCTGGGAGGATGGTGGGAATGGAGGATGCACCCGGGTGAAGACTAGAATAGAAAGCGGGGCAGGAGAGGTGGACACAGCCTGCTTGTCTTGCAGGAGAGCACCCTGCTCCCAGATGATACATCAGTCAATGGACTGTGACTCCGTGTGTGTGTGAGTGTGTATGGTATTGGGGATTGAACCCAGGGGCATTCTACCTCCAAGCTACACCCCCAGCCCTATTTAGTTTTTGTTTTGAAACAGGGTCTTACTAGGTTGCTGAGAGTCTCACTAAATTGCTGAGGCTGTCCTCAGACCTGCAATCCTCCTGTCTTAGCCTCCCAAGTACTGCGATTATAGGCGTGTGCCACCGCTGCCTGGCTTCCATTTTTTATTAATCTTGTTTCAGTGCACTCTAATCATACATGACAGTGAGATTACTAGTGAAACATTCATGTACACACATAATGTGGGACCCATCTTCTACCCCTGGACAATTATCTGACAGAGGCCCCACCAGATTTTCCTAGACAATCTGCCTGTTGACATTAATGAGGTCAGTCTCCATGGCTGCTTCCCAATCAGTCAATCAATCGCTGTTTCCTCTGTAGACACATGCAAACCATTGATAAACATCTGTCCTAGAGTCTTGCTGAGAATTACCCTCAAGTCCAATGCTTGGTGATGTGCAGACGGTATTGCATCTCCTCCTCTCAAACCAGGACCTTGTCTCCTGTTGTCCACAGTCTGCTGATATCTTCACAGTTTCAGAAAGTCATAGATTGAAAAACACACCCAATGGAAGAGGAGCTTCGTCCAGAGCCGGGAGGTCGGAACCTCCCCGAGCAGCCACAGAGCTGTGTCACATGTACAGGTCCACATTCTCTATTATTGTTACACTGCCCGTCCCAGATCAGGAGCGCTGGGGGCGTGGAATAAGAGGCTCACTAGCTCTGTGACCTTGAGACGCCCGCAGGGACTCAGCGCCTCACTTTCTTCATGTTGTCAGTGGAAATAAGCCCCCTTTGCAGCTCACCTCCAGGGGTGTCGTGAATATTGAGTGATACGATGTTGGTGAATAGGGCGGGACCCCACGCTCTCTTATCTATAACATAAGATGATGAACATGTCAACCTTAACATTTCAAACTCTCTTTTACCTAAACTGGGACTTACTCTTTCTTTTTTTTTTTTTTTGCGGTACCAGGGATTGAACCCAGGGGCGTCCTATCTCTGCGCTACACCCCCAGCCCTATTTTTTATACTTTATTTTGAAACCGGCTCTCACGAAGTTGCGGAGGGCCTCACTAGGTAGAGAGAGAGAGAGAGAGAGACAGGGAGAGAGAGAGAGAGAGAGAGAGAGAGAGAGAGATAGGGAGAGAGAGAGAGCTGAGGTTGGCCATGAACCCGGATTCTCCGGTCTCCGCCTCCCAAAGTACTGGGATCACAAGCGTGCGCCACCACTCCCGGTGGGACTTACTCTTTCTGAGGCTATGGTTAGAGAGGTTTTCTTTCTCTTGCCACGTGGGGGTGTTGGCTGCTGGCCTTGTGTACCTGTCCTCAGAACTACCCCTGGGGAGCCACTTGTGTTATGTGACCACATTTGGTGTTTTAGAAAATAATGTCTCCATTTTCCTTTACGTTGGGACTGCGTGAAATCACCTGGTCTAAATGGCATGCTGACGATGGCCCCTCTTCTCTCAGTGACCTTGCTCTCCAAGTGCAGGCTGCACCATCATGCCTGCTTTCTGGAAGTCATCTGCCTGAAGGCCTGGGGCCTTCCAACTCTGCCGACCTCTCCTCCTTGCTTCACCCGCGTTCCTCTCTCTAAAAACTCCTCCAGTTTTGCTCTTACAGCTTTCAACTCTCAATTCAAGGATTTTTCTGAACCCATGTGGCTTATTTTGGGAGAGTGGGGGAGGGCAAGTGGAGGCCTTGCACAGCATCACCTGATTCTCCAATACTGTCCCCTTCAAGTGGGGTGCGACTTTTCATTGTCGTCTTCAACTCACCAAGGGTACAGGTAAAGTCATGTTTACCAACTGTGTTACAGTTTTATTACCCACGGAAGGCTTATTCACCTGAGAACGCCAATGGCTACTCACACTGATTCAACCTGCAATGATGTTAGGAGGGGATGGTGGGAGACAGGGCAAACATGCACTCTTAGCGCTACCCCTAAGTCGCATCAGAGGTAAGTTTCTGCAAGGAGGGTGGCATCTGTGTTTGGATGGACTTTCTTTCTTATAACCAGGGTTCAAGTAACATAGGCCAGGCTTTTTGAATTTAAAGTAGATGCACATTATCTCCACTCTTAGGCATAGGACATGATTTTACCAAGTCACCACATTAAGCAAATAGAGGCATGCAAAGTTTAGTTTCGATGGAGTTAAAGCCGCTGAGCAGCGGGTCACACACTGCTGAGGCACAGGAGGGTACCGTTCCCTTCGTCTTTCATATTATTAAAAATGCATCTTTATCTCTTCTTAAGTCTTCCTCTTGGTTTCTTAAGATTTCTTCACAGAAAAAAAAAATGGCACCTAGCACTTGAAGTCAAAGGACTGGGTTTTGTTTAGAAGAACACAGAGCTGCAGACCATGATGGCAGCTCAGAGGGCTGCGGCCTCCGGCTTCTCCTCTGAAATTCAATTAACCTTAAGCAAACCTTTCTACTTCAAGGTGTCAACTTTTACACTCATGGAAAAAAAAAAAAGGAATGGAAGACATGAGAATATGATATGCAACTTATAAAGAAATGGAAGGGTTTTACATATTTTCTTCAGGTGCATTTGATTTATGCTACTATTTTAAATTCTTCTAACTGCTGTCTTCAAGAGAATTTCAATATGATTCCAAGCATTATTTCATCCCATAAGAAGAGAGTGGCTCACACTGCTCACAGATAGTCTGGGAGTTGGTACGTGATTTTGTACAGTGGTGGCAAAGGTTACTTCTGCAGAGAACTGCTCCACCCCAGTAACTAAGACACATTCAGCAGGATCCTAAATAACAGGAATTTAAAAATACCCCTTATACTAGCCGAGCACAGTGGCACATGCCTGTTATCCCAGTACTTGGGAGGCTGAGACAGGAGGATCACAGGTTCAAGGCCAACCTGCAATAACTTAGCAAGACCTTGTTTCAAAATGAAATATAATAGGGCTGGGGGTGTTACTCAGAGGTAGAGCACCCCTGGGTTCAAGCCCCAGTACCACACACACAAAAATATACCCCACATACTCAGAAGAAATAGTAAAGTAAGAGTAAAATCCAGACATGGATAACAGATAGGATGCAGCCAGGGCGATCCAGGTCAGTTTCTTCCAGAAGCATCTGCAGGTACTCACCTCTCACCCCACACACCTGCCCACTGCAAGACACTGTCCGGACATTCCCATGCTGCTGACGAAATGCGGCCTGGCTTGCTGCTTTAAAAAGCACATGTGTAACTGATGGAGCTGGTGACTGACTAGGTGTGAATGTAATGCAAGAGGAGCATCGGCATAAGCGAATTCCTCCATGCACGCAGCTCTAGCAGCAGCTGAACACGAAAGACCGCGGCACAGCTGCACCCGCACGAAACAGAGGCGGCTTCAGAAGCCATGCCAGTGGCCCCAGTTCTTCTCTTGGTCCTGTCTGGCCGCGTGCTCAACCGTGAAAGTGTCTGTACAGCACGGCTCTCCCGATCTTTGTGCAAAAGGAACTGGCACTGGACAAGGATTTAGAACACTCCTCATTGGCATCACTGTTTCATGGGCAGCCTGCGCCTGCCTGTCACTGCCCTGGTCTCCAAGTTCAGCCCCTCGATCCTCCCGAGCTGTCCTTCCTGCAAGCCGCCTTCACCTCTCCCAGGAACAAGGGCTTTGGCCTGGTCATGAGTCTCCTCAGATTCCCCCAAAGCACGCAGCTCTTCAACCTGGGCACTCTCATCTTTTGCCACATATGTAAAGTTAATTCCAACTGTTTCTCTGATGATTGCTTGGGTTTTTACTGTTCCATTTTGTCCCTCAGGAACCATGTTAGCAGTTCACACTGATTTCCACTGTCCCATACCCATCAGCTTGCGATGACAAAACCAAATTGCTATCACTAAACCAAATTGCTCTTCTGCAGTCTGGTGCCCATGCGCAATATCTGCTCAACATCTTATTTATTTTGAGACATCCATGCTCACTGAGACCGAGCGTGTCAACCCCAATATATCCAAAGCCAATACCTCTGCAGTATTTCCTAACTCGACACACAGTATCCATCCAATCACACAAGCCAAGACCAAGGGGCTGTCTGTGACATTCCCCTCTGCCTCATTTCCCACACCCAGTATCACCAAGCCCCATTAATGTTACCTGTATGTGTTTCTCTGATTTTTCAATTTATTTTTGTCTCCAAAGCTGGTATTGTCTCACCCTTGGAGTAGCTTCCTACTTGGCCCGAAACAATCTCATGAAACACAGAGCCAAGCATGTCACCACCTTCTACAGAAGCAATTCCAGAAACCTGGGAGCGGAAGGAAATGTCCTCAACCCGGCATGTTACAAACACATCCAGCAAACGTCACACTAAGTAGAGGAACATTAACACCAGAGCAAAGATGCTCATCGACATCACAACTGTTTAACACAGGACTAAAGGCCTTTCCAACATAACGAGATAGAAGGAAGGGAGGGAGGGAGGGAGGGAGGAAGGGAAACAGAAATTAGTGGCATGAAGTCTGAAAAGGAGAAAACTGAAAAAAATCCTTATTGGCATATGACACAATCCTACACATGGACCCCCAACCAGAATAGAGCAAATTAAAACCATTGGGAGTTTGGTAATATTGATGGATTTAAAATCACCTTAGATGTTAATAGCATTTCTCTATGCCTACTGATATAGATTAAATGAGTGTATTCCCCAAAATTAAGATGTTAAACCTACCGCGAAAGTGATGGTGCTTTGTAGGACTTTGAGCTGGTGATTAGGTCAGGAGGGTGGAGCCCCATAGATAGAATTAGTGCCCTTATTAAAAAACAAACAAACAAACAAACAAACAAACAAAAAACACAGAGATGTCCCTTGTGCCTAAGGACACAATAAAGGACGCTCTCTAGAATCAGGAAACTGGTGCTCACCAGACACCACATCTCTGGCACCTTGATCTTGGACTTCCAGCCTCCATCTTTGTGAAAAATAATACTGTCTATAAGCCACCCAGCCTGTGATATTTTGTTATAGCAACACAATGGACTAAGACACTTACAATAAACAATTAAGGTTTCATTAAACTTGTATGGTGAAATTGCTTCAGATCCCTTCTCTCTATCTGTTGAGTGGACTATATAGTTAATATAGTTACCAATAAGAAAAGACAGGCAACCCACAAAAAATGGGCAAATTATGAAGACAGATAGCTCAGAGCAAGAGAAATTTAAATAACCGGCAAGTACGCTCTAGTCAGGAAACATAACCGGAAAGAACAAAATGAAGAGAGGCGCTTTTCACCATCGTATTAGAAGATTTAAAAAGCAGCATTGGACCCAGGGTGGGTGAGCAGGCGTACCCGCGGGCCTCGAGCGCTCCTGGGAGGTATGTGGCTGGCACTGGAGCAGCGTGGCCCGGAATGCTGGTGCCACCTGCCCTGCCACCCCGGCAGCTGGCCTGAGGCCTCCCCACGTGCCAGGGTCCCCGAGCTGGGGACAGCTGCTCTGTGTATTTCTGTCACTGTGTTCTAATTCTGGTGGGAACATAGTAGAATTGAACTTGATGTCAAGTAGCAGGGGGAATCCCTTTTAAGAACAGTTCCTTGGGCTCTACATAGAGAATGCCCAGCCCTTCCAAAGTTAAGCCACATCGAATGATCTCCTTTATCAGGATCCAAACAAGAAGTAGGGTGTTCAAAATAATTTCAGGAGAAACAAAGACCCTCTCTCTTGCCACTTCCCATTCCCCCTGCCTTGTGATTCTGGCACAAAACTAAGGACACAGAAGGTACCACCCAATGACATCTTTCAGATGAAATGAGAGGCCTTAACGTACCTGTAGTCAGGCAACACATTCTGGCAAATAGGCTGACTTCACTGCTCAGTAATTAACAATTTTCAACTTATTCTATAGTTTTCACCAGTGACTTACTTTCCAAAACAGTGGGGCTTGTCCACCTTCAAGTGCAGTCATATTATGGGGGGAGGTGACTTCTGAATCGAAGTCTCCACCATCAATTTCTATGGGCAGACAGGAACAAAAAACCAGGCCACAAAACTGACATCTGCTAAGATCTGTGGGTTAAGTTGAGCTAGGTCTGCAGAGAGCTGGGAGAAAGAAATGGGGTCAACACGATGCTCCCTTTGCCACTACTGAAAACAGACAGAGAAAAACAGGAGGGCACACACCCTCTGGGTCACGCGGGGAACAGCAAGGGGTTCGTGTGTATGTCCGACTCTGCCACTGCTGGTCCACAGGACGTCCCACAAGTCACCTGATCTCTCCTTGCCTCCTAGGATAGCCATGAAAACTAAAGGTGGTAACGTATGCGATGCTCTTTAGGCTGGGTGCTAACAGAAATAATCATTACTTTTATTAATGGAGGAATAAGTCTCAGAAGTCAGAAATAAAGACAGGGCACGCACTTGAAGATCAATGCATGAAAGAAGAGAGGACAATATTTAAGACTGAGTCATGCTTTAACCTTAATCTCAAGCCACATTCCATTTCTAATCATTGTTATCCTTTATACTATCTTTTTTTTAAATAAAAGTCAGAATCTCAAAGGAAAATGGTCAGGAGCCTGATGTACAAATGTATTAAAAGGATTAGTAAGTATCAAAAAACAAAAAGGGATGAAATTAAATCTGGCACCCTCTTTAGTTGGCTGTGCTTAATCTCCCCAGCCCTGGTCGGCTCCTGATTTACAGGTGTAGAAATGCACTTTCTTTTCATCAGGAGAGCTTTAATCATCACCAAGAAGTATTTTCAGATAAACACTTCAGTTTCTGTGTCGACTGACTCATCACCGCTATGAACAAATTAGCAGTGGAAAAGGTCTACATTGTGTACAGAATGGGTACGGTTTTCTAAATGGAAGGACGTCCTTAAAAATTTGAGAGGACTTCAACTTTCACGTACACCATGTTCTCTCATTGAACCAGGATCTTCAATTTAAAGTGACATTCAAAGTCCCACTGGAAGACTAATCAAATCAATTTGACTTAAGTTTAAGAAATAATGCTTATTTCTTAAGTCATCACACAATGCCTGTTTCTCCCTTCCTTACCCAAATTTCCTGGTTTACTGCTGTAAAACATATGTGCATTGCGGATTAAAGAAAGCATAACTCAATCTCCCAACATTTAAAACAACTCAGATCAATTTGCTTTTTATGTTAAACCTTATTTAAAATCCAAAGTACTCAAAGTAACACTGTAGCCGTAACCCTGGTCATGTCATGGCTCTAAATTAGTTACATCTGACAGCATCCTCAGACATTTCCCAGCACAGCATGCTTTGTTTTGTACGAGTCAATATATTTTCTTTTTCTTTTTTGGTACTGGGGATGGAACCCAGGGGCATTCTACCTCCGAGCTACATCCCCAGCCCTATTTTTTATTCTTTATGTTGAAACAGGGTCTCACTAAGTTGCGGAGGGCCTCACTAAGTAGCTGAGGCTGGCTTCGAACCTGCGCTCTTCCTGTCTCAGCCTCCCAAGTACTGGGATTACAAGCGTGCACCACCACGCCCAGCTGTCAATATACTTACTAATAAAGTCATGTGTATGTGTACCTGCAGTCATGAGTGTGTGTATCCAAATGCTGTTTCTTTTTATTACATCCTGGAGGTGCATGTAATATGCATCCTCCCTCCGTTTCCAAGAAGGTGGACCAGGGTTAGGGTTAGGGTTCCTAACCCTATTGTCCTATTCCTCCCACTAAGCATAGCTCACATCCCTGGGCATTTCATACAAGAAGACTCTGAAAGTGGAGAGAAACAGCAGGCTGGCTAAAGACCTCGAGCCCCAGGAGATGACACGGAGGTAAGTTCTCTGGGTTTTCTTTCTGTCTCATGTATTCCAGACTTAAAGCTGAAGAAACCAGCAACTCAGAAATACCAGTGTGCACGGATCCTCTCCCCACAAAAAGTTCCAACTAAAGCCTGCTCTTGAGCCAAAGGAGCAGGAAAGAGCCACAAAACATGTAGACAACAACCCCCGGCACCAGCAAAACACCGCAAAGGAAACTGTCATTCTGCACCTACGATGCCAGTGCAGGCTGCAGGGACCCTAGAACTCCACCCACACCAGTCTATGAGGATGCACCGACACCCCACAGGGATGGCGGCCACTGCCTTGTGGACAGAGAGGACTCCAGCCACTGCCCAATGGTTACAAGGCCAGCTCTCCTCAGGACCAGCGAGGACAAGTGGAGAGCTTGATTCTCACCCCACCATGCAGTGACACCCTGCATGGCCCCTTGTAGTACTGAGGTGGTGCCCCCACAAAGGCTATGGAAGGTCCAGTCTCATAACACCGCATCCACAATGTCCAGGCTTCAATGAAAAATGACTCATCACACCAAGAACCAGGAAGATCTCAGGATGAAAAGCAAAAAAAATGACCCCTAGGAGCCAAGCCCTGGTGACAGAGATGTTAAAATTACCTGGGAAGGATTATTTCAAAGAGGTAGGACAAAAATGCTTCAGCAAGCAATAACGACAGGTTTGAAAACAGTGACAAAACCAAGAGTCACAGCAAAGCAGTGGAAAGTCCCAGCTAAGAAGCAGGAGAAAGAAGCAAACGGAAAAGGCAGTCCTGAAAAAAACAGTAAGCAAAACAAAAAGTTCACTCAAGAACCGAGTGAGGGAACAGAGAAAGGAATCGTGAAATAGAACAAAATGGCCTGCTTACTTCAACAACAGAGAGGAAAGAGAGCAACATAACCCAGAGAGACATAAACAAATGGAAGCAGATAAACGCATAAGCAAGTCAACAGATGAGAGCAGAGACCCACAAAACTGAAAACAGGAAAACAATAGAGAAAATCAATGAAGCAAAAGCTTGCTTTTTAAAGATCAATGCAAGCCAGGAGTGGTGGCGCACGCTTGTAATCCCAGTACTTTGGGAGGTGGAGACCGGAGGATCCGGGTTCGCGGCCAGCCTCAGCTCGCTCTCTCTCTCTCTCTCTCTCTCTCTCTCCCTGTCTCTCTCCTTAGTGAGGCCTTCTGCAACTTCGTGAGACCCGGTTTCAAAATAAAGTATAAAAAATAGGGCCGGGGGCGTAGCATGGAGGTAGAACACCCCTGGGTTCAATCCCAGGTACCGCAAAAAAAAAAAAAAAGATCAATACAACTGACAAACCTCCAACGAAATTGATGGCAGGGATGGAGGGAGATGAGACACAAGTCGCCCATATCAGGAAGCAAACAGGTGTCACTATGGGTCCTACAGACATCGAGGTCTATGATTTGGGTCTTAAATGTCCCTCAAATGCCACACATTGAAGGCTCGGTTCCCAGCTGATGGTGCTACTGGGGACACTAGGACATGGGGTCTAACAGATGGAAGTTAGGCTACTGGGGGTGCGTCCTTGGAGGGGATATTGGGACCCAGCCCCGCTGCCCTCTCTCTGCTTCCTGGCTGCCATGAGAGGAGTGGCCTTGTTCTACCACCTGTTCCCACCTGACGACTCTGCCACCACAGGCCGAAAGCGATGAGGCCTAGGGACCGCGGACTGAAACCTCTGCGGCCATGAGACAAAATAAACCTCCCCTCCTTTTAGGTCGATTGTCCTAGGTACTGTGTCCCATCTGGGAAAAGCTGACTGTCACAAAGGGGGTAAGGAGGCAGTGCCTGGCCACCGCATATGGACAACCTGGACGGACACCCGCCTGTGGGTGGAGGGCCTAGGGAGAGGCCCCCAGGCTGGAGGAGGCTGGGGTCCTGGCACAGGAAGTTCTGGGCTCCAGGCACCTGGAGAAGGGCTGGTAGGGAGGTGCAGAGTGTGAACAGGCTGTCCCCTGGTCCTGCAGACCCACTGGCAGGGTGGAGGCAGCAGAGCAGGCTCTCTCCTGCTCAGGCCCAGGCATCCCTTGTGTCTGGGCCTAGGTGCTGTGTTGACAGTAGGCTTCTCACCTCTGCTCATGAGACAACACCTGCAGGAACAGAGGATGAGAGGGGCAGCCCTCCCACCCATTATTTCTCAAGTGTTTGGGGGTCCTGCGTGAGCCCAGAGCTGGCTGGCTCATGGTTTAGAGCAGGAAGCCCATGCAAGGGTCCTGAGGGCGCTGTGGGGCGGAACCTCACCCCGCGGTGTCTGCTGAATTCGTGGGTTATTGTGATGCATCCACCGCACTGCAGGCTCCTCTGTGCCCTTAGACAAGTAGGGAACATGATGGAGTCCAAGGGCCTACACTGTCGGGGCTCCAAGGGCAACAAGCCGCACCCTAGGGCATACAGAATTGTCCATGTGAGCCTGCCACCATCCTGAGGGGAGGGGGAGCCCCACGTCCCCTGAGGGGCAGAGTCAGAGCATGACCACACTGACTGGAGCGCTGACCAGCCCAGAGTGACCAGGCAGTGATTTCGCAGGCGCTTCACCACTTGCTCCCGCTCAGGTGGAGGAAGGCCCCGCGGACACGGGGTGTGCACCATGAGCTCTGGGATTGCTGACAGCTGCTTGGAAAGTGAGCCTCAAATCATAGGTGCAGATCAAGAACACAAGTCCTAGGATCACTAGAATAACCCCTCTCTCCAGTGGGCAGATCCCTCCTCTGTCCTGAGGGGCTTTTCCAATCCCAGCACCTCCCTCTCCCTGTGCCCTCCCAGGCTTTGCCCACTCCTGTGGCCCTCAGGCTCTGCCCTCTCCCTGTGGCCCTCAGGCTCCGCTCTCTCCTGTGGTCCTCAGGCTCCGCCCTCTCCTGTGGCCCTCAGGCTCCACCCTCTATCTGTGGCCCTCAGGCTCCGCTCTCTCCTGTGGCCCTCAGGTTCCACCCTCTCCCTGTGGCCCTCAGGCTCCGCTCTCTCCTGTGGCCCTCAGGCTCCGCTCTCTCCTGTGGCCCTCAGGCTCCACCCTCTCCTGTGGTCCTCAGGCTCCACCCTCTCCTGTTGTCCTCAGGCTCCGCCCTCTCCCTGGGGCCCTCAGGCCTCTCCTGTAGCCCTCAGGTTCCACCCGCCCTCTGTGGCCCTCAGGCTCTGCCCTCTCCTGTAGTCCTCAGGCTCCGCCCCCTCCTGTTGTCCTCAGGCTCCGCCCTCTCCTGTTGTCCTCAGGCTCCGCCCTCTCCCTGGGGCCCTCAG
>PVJS01019410.1:0-33740 GCA_004027185.1 Glis glis | reverse complement strand
GGGGGGAGGGACACCAAGAGCTGTGTGCATGTATGTTAACACCAAACTGATACTCATTGTGAAGTGAGACTACAATGCACCAATAAAAAAAAAATAAAATAAAATAAAATGGCTATACTAATCTACAATACTACCAATAGTAGGCAGTGGTTACCTTTTCTCCACATCCTTGCTAGCTCTTTTTATCTTTCAACTTTTTTATAATATCCAATATAATAGATGTGACATGATACCTAATTATGGTTTTAATTTATATCTCTCTGATGATTAGAAATGTTGAGCTTCTTTTCATATATCTATTGATCATTGCATGTCTTCTTTGATGAAATGTCTATTCAGATCCTTTGCCCATTTTTAATAGTTTTTTTTTGTTATTGAGTAATTTGAGTTTCTGTATAGTTGAGAAATTAACCCTTTATTCAATGTATGATTTGCAAATAATTTCTCCCAGTCTGTTGGTTGCCTCTTCACTCTATTAATTGTTTCCTTTGCTTTGCAGAAGCTTTTTGGTTTGATGCAATCTCATTTGTCTATTTTTGCTTTCATTGCCTGTGCTTTTGGGATCATATCCGAGGAATCTCTGCCCATATCAATGTCATAGAGGTTTCCATTATGTTTTCTTCTAGCAATATTACAGTTTCAGAGGTTACATTTAGGTCCTTAGTCCATTTTGAGTTTATTCTTTCAGAAGGGTCTATTGTCCTTCCATGTGTAGATGTCCAGTTTTCCCAACACCATGTATTGAAGAGATTGTTCTTTCCCCATTACAGGGTCTTAACGCCTTTGTGGAAAATAAGTTTACCATAAGTGTATAGGTTTTTTTTGGCCTCTTTAACCTATTCGAAAGGTCAATGTTTTTGTATTCATGCCAGTACCATGCTGATTTTGTGACTAAGGCTTTGTAATATATTTTAAAATCCAGTAGTGTGATGCCTTCAGCTTTGTTCTTTTTGTTCAAGATTGCTTTGGCCATTTGGATCTTTCATGATTCCATATGAGTTTTAGAGTTGTTTTTTTCTAGTTCCATGAAGAATGTCATTTGTATGATGATCAAGATTGCATTTAATCTGTAGATCACTTTGGACAGTTGTAGATATTTTAACAATATTCATTCTTCCAATCCATGTCTTTCCATTTCTTTGTGTCATCTTCAGTTTCTCTTTTCAATGTTTTATAGTTTCCAGTATGCAGATCTTTCACTTCCTTCATTAAATGTACTCTTAAGTATTTTTCTTTCTATTATAAATGAGATTGTTTTCTTAATTTCTTTTTCAAATAGTATGTATCTAGAACTGCTACTGGTTTTTATAAGTTGTTATTGTATCCTGCAACTTAACTGAATTCATTTATCAGCTCCAACATTTATTTGGTGGAGCCTTCAGGGTTTTCTATAAATTTTTTCACATAAAATCATGTGTTGAGCGAACAGGTAATTTCACTTATTTCCTTTCCTACTTAAACGCCTTTTATTTCTTTTTCTCAACTAATTTCTCTGGCTATGACTTCCAATATGATAATGAACAGAAGTGGTGCTAGTGAGCATTCTTGTCTTTCTTGTTCCTGACCATAGAGAAGAAGCCTTCAACTTTTCACCTTTGAGTATATTAGTTATGTGTTTGTCATATATAGCCTTTATTGTGTTGAGGAACATTCCTTTTATCCCTAATTTGTTAAGAGTTTTGTTATCATTATCATGAAAGGATGTTAAATTTTGTCAAATGCATTTTTTTGTTTCTGTTGAGATGATCATATTATTTTGGGCCTTCATTCTGTTAGTATGGAGAATCACCTTTATTAATTTGCATTTGTTGAACCATCTTTGCATCACAGGTATAAATCCCATATGAGCATGGTGAATGAATGGTTCTTTTAACATACTGTTGCTAGAATTTAATTGAGGATTCTTTAATCTGTGCGTAGCAGTGACTCTGGCCTCTAGTTTTTTGTTTGTTTGCTTGCTTGCTTGCTTGCTTGCTTGTTTTCTGGCAGTGTCTTTGTGCAGCTCTCCTCTCCTTTATGGAAGTTGGAGAAGAATTTGTATTAGTTCTTTAAATAATTGGAAGATTTCAGCTGTGAAACCATCTGGTCCTGGGCTTTTCCCTGATGGGAGATTATTAATTACTGATTCTATCTCCTTGCTCATTATTTGTCTATTCAGATTTATTATTTCTTCATAATTCAGTCTTGGCAGATAAATGTTTCAAGGAGTTTATCCATTTCTCCTAGGTTTGTTC
Organism: Glis glis; assembly: GCA_004027185.1. Taxonomy (NCBI): domain Eukaryota; kingdom Metazoa; phylum Chordata; class Mammalia; order Rodentia; family Gliridae; genus Glis; species Glis glis. Next base: position 31,506 of record PVJS01019410.1, on the reverse strand, counting down.
AATTTGTGAATATATAAGTTGCTCATAATAATCTCTTATGAGCTTTTATATGTATTGTAAGTTATAGTGTCTCCTCTCTCATCCTAATTTCACCTATTTTATTATTTTATCTTTTTTTCTTAATTTAGGTAAGAGCTTGTACATTTTGCTTATGTTCTCAGAAGCCAATCTTTAGTTTTATTGATCATTTGTATTGTTTTTCTATTTAATTTATTTCTTTGCTGATCTTTGTTATTTTTTCCTTTTGCTAATTTGGGGCTAAGTATGTTCTTTTCCTAGTTCTTTGAAGTATAGTGTCAGGTTGTTTATTTGATACCTTTCTTCTGTTTTGATGTAAGCATTTAGTGCTATAAATTTCTCTCTGATAACTGATTTTGCAGCAACTTATAAGTTTTGGTAGGTGGTGTTTCCATTTTCATTTGTCTCTAGATATGTTTAAATTTCCTTCTTAATATCTCCTTTGACTCAATAGTTGTTCAGGAGCATATTGTTTAATTTCCACATATTTGTTAATTTCCCTTGATTGCTCCTGTTATTGATTTCTAATTTTAGACCATTATGGATAGAAAAATATTTTATATGATTTCAATCTTTTTAATTTGTTAAAACTTGTGTTATGATCTGAGATGTAGTCTATCCTGGAAAATTAATCTGTTTGTACTTGAGAATATCTATTCTGTAGATATTGGATGAAATGTTCTATATGTCTCTGTTAGGTTCATTTGGTCTAAAGTATAGTTCAAGTCCAATGTTTCTTTATTGATTTTCTCTTTGAATGATCTATTGTTGAAAATGGGGTATTAAAATCCTCCTACATTTTGGTGTTGCAGTGTATATCCCTTCAGATCTCTTAATACTTGCTTAATATATTTAGGTGCTCTGCTGTTGGGCACATATATGTCTATAAGTATTACGGCCTCTTGATGAATTGACCCTTTAATTATCATTTAATTACCTTTTTTGTCTGTTTGTACTCAGCTTTGAATTGTGTATATAGTATAGTTCTTGTTCTTAGAAATTTATTAGAATCTAAGTCTCCCTCCTAGAGCAGAACTTTGTCTATAATAAATGTGGTTTGCTGTTTTGAATTTTGGTGGTGGAAATTTACTTACTTCTAATCACTTAGAACCTTATGTCTTATTTTAAATTTCATTTGCTCAAAGCTTCTCTACTTGCCTGAGTGGGCTATCAAGTTTCACGTATTTTTTCATTTAAAAAAAGCAAAAATACTTTGTAAGCATAACTAAAAATGGAAAATCCAAATGGGTTAAAATCAAATACAGCCTATTTTCTATAATGCAAACAGATTAAAGATGCTGAATATATAAAATATCTTTTTTCTGTCTATATTAATATATAGCCAGCATCCAGTTCTACCATAGAAAGACATCACTATATCATTTTGCTAACTAAATGCTTGCTATAAAAACAACTTAGAGAATGTACTTGAAACCAAATGATTTCACAAAATGCAACCCCTAAATAGAATATACACTAAGTATGAAAAAGATTACTAAAAACAGAGTCATTGAAAATGAGCATTAGTTCTAGCAGAAATAAAATTTAGTGTTATTTTATGACGTTAGGGAACTATGAATTCTTATACTTTTCAGCTTCCAATTCATGTATTAAATATCTTGACTAAAGACAAAATCCACATAGAAAAACATTCATTTAGCAGTGTTTAATGAGCATCTACTCTATGCTAGACATGATGCTATTTCTTTAATATAGAGATGTATAAAATATTCTATGATCCTAAAAGAACTCCTTGTTTGTTCATCAAATACAAACCGAAAAGTATAGTTGGCCCTCTGTATCTGCGAGTCCCCCATCCAGGATTCAACCAACCTTGGATTGAAAATATTGGGGGAAAATTGCATCTATAATATACATCTACAGACTATTCCTTTTTGTCATTATTCTATAAGCAATATAGTATGACAACTATTTACATCATAATAGGTATTGCATATAATCTAGAGATGATTTAAAGTGTACAGAAGGATGTGTGTAGGTTAGATGTAAATATTGTACTATTTTATGAGCATCTGGAGATTTTGCTATCCCCAGGAGATCCTGGAACCAGTCCCCCGTGGATACTGAGGATGTAAACAGAAACACAGTGATCTAAGAATGCAGAAGTTCAGCAACCTTTTCTGTTTGAAGGTGCTGGGGAAAGTTTCACCAAAATAGTAATATTTGAGTTTAGTCTAGGAAAGGTTTTTAGGTGAAGAGATCAAAGTATGGAATAAAGGACATTCTAGGAGAAATATAGCAATGTATTAAAAGGCCCAAAGCAGGCCAGGTATGATTGGGAATGGTGAGAAATTCTGTGGAGCTGGAACACAAAATACATATGCCTGTGGGAGCAGATAGGTGGGGGTGGAGATACAGCAAAGAGGGGAAGGGGAAAGTAAAAAGGATCTTTATTAATAATAAGCTAGGGAGTCTGGCCTTCGTTCTATAGAACAAAAGGGAACTGGTGAAGGTTTTAAGTAGTTGAATGATACACTCATTTTTTATGTAGGAAGCAACATTGTATATTGATTGACTGCATTAGTCAGTGAAATCTGCTTGGAAGCATTTTTCAGTAACTTTGGCAAGCATTAGTAAAGGTCTGAATTAATGTATGGGCAAGGGAGTGAGAGCAGGAGCAGATTCAAGAGCCATCTAAGAAGTAGACTTAATAGTGTTTAGTGATTGATGAGTTTGTAGGGAATGAGAAAGAGGTAAGAATCAGGTGACTCCAAAGTTTCCAGGTTAGGAAGCTTCCAGGTATGGCAATGCCAACCATTTAATCAAGGTGTCTAGAGCCTGGTTTAGGTGTGGGAGAAGGACAAATTTGCTTTGAACATTTTAAGTTTGAAAGTTGTCCAAAAGGCAGATGGTCACAACCATCTGGAATTCAGGAGAGAAGTTAGAGCCAGTAGTAGGGTGGCTGAAACCTTGGGAGATACTGGGATTACCAAGCCATGAAGCATGAAAAGGAAACTGAGTGAATGATCACATTTAAAGTTCTTCTGGTAATGGGATAGCTTAGTTCTCATTACACCTTGTAAGCAGCTGCAAATTATCCTCTATCACTCTCATTAAATCTTGTTAATGTTTTTGAGCAACCTTTTTTTGTCTTCTAAGCATATTTTCAGATAATGAGATTTGACCACCAGATGGACTGTAGTAAATGTTCAAATTTTCTACTATGGAACACTCATCTTTGTTTTGGCCAAATTGAAGATACATGAAAGAAACTGGTGTATTCGAAGTACAAATTTAAGATATTTACTGGGCACACAATACTTATGCTGCCCAAAATGTACCTGCTATTCTATCCAATGCATAGCTTTTCAGCATTTATTAGCATGGAAGCTTTTACCCTCTGATAGTCTGAATGGCAGCTAGACAAATTCACAACCAGGACTAAGCCCCACATTGACTTTCCTATTTGTTTTTTGTTTACATTTTGACCTGCATCCTAATTTCATTATTCCCCAAATTTGTATTTGAAAAAATGCAAACCTATAGAAAGTTCCAAGAGTAGTGTGATTTCATAAACATGTGTATACTCTTCATCTGCATTCACCAATTTCTAACATATTTGTATTACCTTATTCTGTTTTATTTTATTTTAATTAAACCTTTTGAGAGTGAGTTGCAGATATCTGATGTTTTACCCCTAAATATTTTTACTTATTACTTGAGCCATTGCACTAGGCTCTTACAATGGAAAAATACACTTATTTATTAAAGTGCAAGTTCACGCTGCTGTTGCTAATTCTAATCTAATACTACAAGATAGAATTCTTTTTTGTTCTTCCTCCATTTCATAATTGTATCTCCTTTTTCTCACAGACAGAATCATGGTTTTTGAGAGCATCGATATATTGGCTCATTTGCTCTGTCCTAAGATTCACATAAAATGCTTTTGGAATTGATGCACCAGCATCACTACAAAAGCAAACTGAGTTCAGTTCAAGACTTCATTACAGAGTTTTTGTCCTTAGGATGTATTCTGTTGAAAGTATACAGTCTGAATCCAGTGCTCAATCATTGCTTAGAATAATTCTTTTTTTGTCATCTTCTGTTTAATTATATTATCAATTTAATATATATTTAGATTTTGTGTTTGTTTAAATGGAATTTTAGTAATTTTCCATCCTTCTTGGTTTAGTTTTATTTCTTGAGTATATAAAATATTAATATGGTTCAAAAGCCAAAACTACATTTCAAAAATATCCTCATAGCAGTCTCATTTCTTTCCTTATCTCTTCCACCTATTCTTACCTATGTTCTATAGGTGAGCATTACCATTCATTTTTACTTTCCTCTTCCTATATTTTTTCACAACAGTAAACAGAGATTCATACACATGCACATTCTTATTTCTTTTTTTTTCTTGTACAAAATAAGCACTTTACATATCCCCCTTTGTATCTTATCTTTTACACTTAACAATATATCCTGGAAACCACTCCAGACTGGTAAACAGAGATCCTCCTCGTCCCTTCATACAACTGCTTAGTGCTCAATTGTGCCAATGGATAGTTTATTCAGTATATTCTATACATGGTAATGTTGATTGTTTCCACTATTTTGCTATTATTACAAATAATGCTGAAATAAATAATCTTAGGCACATTTTCTTCTTATTGTTGGGATGTAGCTTCAGGGATAGGACTGCCAGATCAAAATGGGGTTTTGTTAGCTTTTGTCAAACTATCTTCCATATGAATGGTACCATTTTATGTTTCCACCAGCAGTACACGAGAATGCCTATTTCCCCACAACCTCACCAATAAAATATGTTATCAAGCTTGGAATTTTTTTATAAATCTAATAGTTGACAAATGTCACTTGCTGATTATGTGTGAAGTTTAGCATCTTTCCTTTTATTTGGGGCTTTTTGTATTTTCTCCCCCTCCCAATCTTCCGTGTGTGTGTGCGTGCACGCGCCTGTAGCCTAATTTCAGAGTTCACAAATCCTGTAGATGAATTACGTCTTAGGAATCTTTACTTTAAAGATGAAACAAAAGCCCATAAAACACATGTAGTAGCAAAGATAAGAGCAGAATGCAGATGCCTCTATTTCTAATTTGCCTTTCCATTAAACATTAAACTATTAACTTATTCTCTTTCTTTCTTTCTTTCTTCTTCTTCTTCTTCTTTTTTTTTTTTTTTGGTCCATGCCAGGAGGAAAAAAGGCCTTTTCTAAATTGTATAACAAGTTTGAAAAATACCTAGCAAAGTACTTGCCACATGGAAGGCATTTAAGAAATATTTTTGAACTATATGGCAGCATGGATTAAATTTGGAATTAAGTGAAAACAAGCTCTTTTGAAAGATTTAGGACCAGACTTTGTATGTCAAGCTCTAAGCACTTTCAGCCCAGTTGTTACTTAAGAAAAGGTATAAGAGCTGGCCTGGTGGCGCACGCTTGTAATCCCAGTACTTGGGAGGCTGAGACCGGAGGATCTGGGTTTGCGGCCAGCCTCAGCTACTTAGTGAGGCCTTCCGCAACTTAGTGAGACCCTGTTTCAAAATAAAGAATTAAAAATAGGGCTGGGGTGTAGCTCAGAGGTAGAACGCCCCTGGGTTCAATCCCCAGTACCACAAAAAAAAAAAGAAAGAAAGAAAAGGTGTAAGGAGACACACAAGCTCCATCTAACTGCTTTAGAAATTCAGTAAATGGGAAGTTTTTAAAATAATCCATTGCAAAGGAACTTAAAAATGACTTTACATTCTCAAAATGTGTTCAAAACTACATATGTCGATTATTAATTGCACTCATTGCTTATTAATATATGATTTTTTAAAATGCAACACCTTTACTTGTTCTCTTTCATTGTATGTCTCAGTCAGGCAACCAATGCAAACCTTTCTAAAACTTCAGGTTGCTTTCTTGCCCAAGTTTTGCTTTATGTATAGTCGTTTATGTCTAAGGTATGTGATTTTTATAGGCAGTAGTTGAAGCCAAGAAGTTAATCCTGGGAGGACTTGAAAAAACAGAGAAAAAAGAGGACATTATGATGTACCTGCTGGCTCTGAAGAACGCCCTGCTTCCAGAAGGCATCCCAGCCCTTCTGAAGTATGCGGAGGCAGGAGAAGGACCAGTCAGCCACCTCGCCATCACCACTCTCCAGAGATATGACGTCCCTTTCATCACAGATGAGGTGAGACCACTAGGAATGTTTGCAGCATTAACAGAAGGGAAAAGCACTTCTGAACATAAGTCAAATGCAAACTCCTCTCAAGCCACTCTGTTTTTATTTTTCCAAATAGTCTCTCTTCTGCTTAGAAATAACTCTTAATTGCATGTTAGGCTATTGTAAAGCAGCCTCACATTTTGAATAGTTAATGTCCTATATCTTGAAGCATAAATATTGAAGCATTTTATCTTATTTTAAGAAACATCTTTTTTTGTACTGGGAATTGAACCCAAAGGTGTTCTACCTCTGAGTTACATCCCAAGCTCTATTTTATTTTTTATTTTAAAGTTATTGTGTGCTGGCCTTGAACCTGTAATCCTCCTGTTTCAGCCTCCCAAGTACTGGGATTACAGGTATATGTTACCTTGCCAGGCTTTAAGAAACATTCTTTTCAAAAATATCTTTACTCTTAGAAGTTTTAAGATGCTGCTAAATATTTCAACACTGAAATATATTGTCCTAATTATGACTTTATTTGTTCATATAACTACATTTTCAGGAGGTCATCTAAATTAAAATTTTGTAGCCAGGCGTAATGGCGCACACCTATAATTTCAGTACTTAGGAGACTGAGACAGGAGGATTGCTGGTTTGAAGACAGCCTCAGCAAGTAGTGAGACTCTCATCAACCTAGCAAGACCCTGTTTCAAAAATAAAATAAAAATAGGTCTGGGGGTATAGCTTGGAGGTAGAATGCCCTTGGGTTCAATCCCCAGTACCTCACACACAAAAAGTTGTTAGGGCAGAGAACATTCAGAAACCTCAGCATAAACTTTCTGTGAGTGGTATTTAACATGGAGAATGGTATTTCAAGTTTGTAGCTAAGCACCTTTCCCACCAATTTTGTATCAAATGTGGCTGACTGTGAACCATGATAGCTACAAGTATGGGCTTTTAAGAAAGACAGACCTGAGGTAAATTCTGGCTCTGTCTTTTCCTAGTTGTTAGTTCTTGGGTGAGTTTTTAACTCCCACATTCCTGAGAGCAAGGCCAAAATTTGAGGGAAATAGGAAAAGGCAAAGGGAAGTAGAATTAAAAGAAATATATATAAATGCCTAGTAGAGAACTTCACACATTATATTTTCTTAGGCAATTCTAGCAACCAATAAAATTAGCTGTTGAGGCCGGGCGTGGTGGTGCACGCTTGTAATCCCAGTACTTTGGGAGGCGGAGACCGGAGGATCTGGGTTCGCGGCCAGCCTCAGCGCTCTCTCTCTCTCTCTCTCTCTCTCTCTCTCTCTCTCCCCCCCCCCACTCTCTCTCTCTCTCTCCTTAGTGAGGCCCTCTGCAACTTCATGAGACCCGGTTTCAAAATAAAGTATAAAAAATAGGGCCGGGGGCGTAGCGCGGAGTTAGAATACCCCTGCGTTCAATCCCCGGTACTGAAAAAAAAAATTAGCTGTTGACACAGAATGCAATTATTATGGCATATTTTCTTTGATTTTAAGGTTTTGTTTAGGAAGAAAAGGCCATATATACTCTATGATTGATAATGATGTGTCAGGAAGGCTCATCAAATATAACAGAAGTACATTGTCTTAGTCCCTTTTCTGTTGCTATAACAAAATATCTGAGGTTGAGTACTTTATAAAGAAGTTTAGTTAGCTTCTAGTCCTGGAGGTTTAAGAGCATGGTACTGACAAGTTTTGCTGAGGGCTTATGGAAAATGGCATCACAATGCCAGGAGTACATGCAAGAGTGGACAGTGGACATATGAAGTAAGATTTAGGGGAGGTGCCAAGATCCCTTATAACAACCGATTATTGGAGGAACTAATCCAATTCCATGAAACCTGCATGAATCTCTCCTGAGGATGGCACTCCTGTGACTTAATTCCCTTCTACTAGGTCCCACCTCTTAAGGGTTACACCACCTCAACATCACCATACTGGGGGCCAAGTTTCCAGCATATGAACCTTTGGGGGACACATTCAAACCACATCCAAACCATAGCAACTGTGGTGCAGGACACTGACAGAGGAAGAGGGGTTAAGGATATAATAGAAACTCTGTTTCCTTCCTTCCTGCCTTCCTTCCTTCCTTCCTTCCTTCCTTCCTTCCTTCCTTTCTGGTACTAAAGGTTGAATCCAGAGACATTCTACCTCTGAGCTACCCTGCCCCCAGCCCTGTTTTATTTTAAAACAGGGTCTCGCTACATTGCTGAGGCTGGCCTCAAACCTGCAATCCTCTGTTTCAGCCTCCCAAGTACTAGAATTATAGGTGTGTGCCACCACATCTGGCTCTGAAAACTCTTATCTAGTTTCTACTCAGTTTTGCTATTAACCTAAAACTGCTCTAAAAAATAAGGTCTAGTAATTTTAAAAAATGGAGAGAGATAAAAAATGATTTTGAGATACTCCATTGTAACGAAATATCAGTTCATATAGACATATCTCCTCAGAACCCCATTGCCACAGGGCAGTAGTATCCTTAAAATTCTGTATTAGGCAATACCATGCTATGCTGCAATAACGAACCCCAAAATCTCAAAGTTTATCAGAAATCTGTTTCTCATGATATGTCTAATTTGTATAAGGGAATATGTGGCCCTAAGTTCACTTCAGTTATGGAAGAAAGAGATGGAGAAGGCATACCATCTCTTAACTGCCTCAGCCTACAGGGGATTCACAGTGATTCTGTTCATGGTCGATTAGCTGGAACAAGTCATGGGTCTCCAACCTAATTGCAAATGGACTTGGAAAGTGTAGTAACACATGTGTATCTTTGTGAACACTCACTATTTCTGCTACAATATCAGTTTTAATAGTCTAGGTGTGCACTAACTTTGAACGTCTTATGAGCAGGTGAAGAAGACCTTGAACAGGATATACCACCAGAATCATAAAGTTCATGAAAAGACTGCACGCACTACTGCAGCTGCTGTCATATTAAAGAACAATCCATCATATATGGAGGTAAAAAACATCCTGCTCTCTATCGGGGAACTTCCCAAAGAAATGGATAAATACATGCTCTCCATGGTTCAAGACATTCTACGTTTTGAAATGCCTGCAAGGTATGATACATTGCACAACTCTCTGTGCTTATTCAAGCTTATTTGTATATTGATATGGTAGATGTATATCTAATGATAATGGTGTGATCACTATTCTGGGTTATCTTGCATAAAACCAAAGATTGCCAGGTTCCCCAAAAGAGGGCTGGTTAGTGAGCCAGATGTAAAAGCTTCACATTGGCTGCTTATGATTTGGAACTCTGGGTGTGACTTTTACTCTGAGTATCCTGTTCAGCCTGGTAAGTATATATTGCCAAATGCTAGTAATGTTTTTAAATCTAATAGCATTTTTAACGGGACCATTTTTTAAGTAGCACAACAAAATAATATAAGTTTTCACCAAATGGTCTTTCATCTTAATTTTCCAAATGTTAGAAATATTTGAGGCTTACTTTTTAAATTTTATGTTTATATTTTTATTGGTGCATTGTAATTATAGATCATAGTGAGATTGAAAGTGATACAAACATACATGCACACAGTGCTTGGTATATTCCCTTCCACATCTCATCTGAAGCTTCATTTATGACAGCTCCAATGAATTTGCCATTTAAGTTTAAAACCTTAGGCCTGGCCTACATTTAAGTCACTTCAAGGGCTGAAGAGTGCCATCAGCAGACTTCCTTGCTTTCAGTTATTCTTGCTGGACTCACTTTTTTTCTGGCTCCCAACTCTCTCCTCCCAAATTCACTGATGCTACTCAGAACCAAAAACCTTAAGGTTGGAAAGGACTTTAAAGGTCACATTGCTTGATATCTCTTCCCAGCATAGGGATCTTGTCTTCCTGTGGATGGCGTCTGAACTTCACTTGCTCCTCTCTGGTAGCAGGAAGCTCACTACCTCTGAGGAAACCTGTGCCCTTTTTCAGAGACTCTCACCATTATGTCTTTGTATGAACTGAAATCTCCCTATTATCCCTGGTTTTATCTCTGGAATAAAGACAGGTCCTGTACTCATCCACATGAATATTCTTTATATATTTGAGGACAGCTTTCATGACCCTCCTCATCTTTTCTTCTCTAGGCTAAAATCTCATAACCTAATGATATTGGAAAATTTGGGTATATATAAAGTTGCCATTCCCTCCTCTCAAAAATTTTCTATCTCAGACCTGGGTCCAGTTTACTTTGTCTTTCAGTGTTGTCATTTTATTATTGTAAAATGATTACCATTACATAATAAGTAATGGAAAAATCTCAAAACTAATTTCATAGAGAAGACAGAGGCATGGAGTAAGAATTAGGACTTGGAGACAATGGTGCCTTTATGGGTTTTATTGAGTTGTGTCTGCAATTGAAAACTACACAGATACAGAAGAAATCCTGGAAATGGACTGTTGTAAGTCATTAGCCAATGATAACATTAGAGGGTGTTGGAAAGTGTTTAAAGAAATAGCATTCAATCTGATCAGTTTGGTACAGTTTTTCTTAAACATAGATAGTATTTAACTATCCATGATAGTTCAAATAACATTGTTTTCTGCTTCATGTCAGCAGAAGCTATGTCATAGCTAGGCATCCTTGTCTCGCTGTCATTTTGATACCAAACCAAATTTCAGATATCCGAGGAATGAAGGGGAAAGCCCTACTCTTGATGCTGATATCCAGCTGGCATCCCCCCTAGTCTTGGACTGGCATGAGGAAAATTCAGCCCCCACTTTTTCCCACTGAGGATTTGGTTTCTTTCCTAATTTGATTCTGGAAACAGTCATTACAACGAATGTGCAGATTTGTTTCTTTTTGCATGTTGCAGCAAAATAGTCCGTCAAGTGCTCAAGGAAATGATCGCTCACAATTATGACCGTTTCTCCAAGAGTGGATCCTCCTCTGCCTATACTGGCTACATAGAACGTATGTAACCCAAAAAGGGGTTCTCCTCCATGCCCGTCCCCAGGTTGGCACTGCTGGAACTGTTACTAAGTTTCATGGCTATTTTGTCATTAGGTAGCCCCCATGCGGCCTCTACTTACAGCCTTGACATCCTTTACTCGGGTTCCGGCATTCTAAGGAGAAGTAACCTAAACATCTTTCAGTACATTGGGAAGGCTGAGCTTCATGGCAGCCAGGTAACTCATTCTCCATGGAGTTTGCTTCGTAAAGTATGTAAGAAATTGGTCTGAAGTAAAATAAAATATACTGGTGGTTGCACTATAGAAAAAGTGAGCTCATGGTGGCTTCTATCACATGTTGCCCATGATTCCTTCATCTGCAAGAGGTTGTATGGTTTAGAGTCTCCACAAAAATCCCAAATATAAACTTGGAACCTAAGTAATTTCATATACTTGATTTGCTGAAGATCCATTTGTCTTTAAAGGTAAACATGTTCACAAAATTGAAATTGTGCCAGGATTTCTCACTCAAACTTCTTAATATTTTATTTGTATTCACAACCATATTCCTTAGAAATCCCCCAAGTATTTAATTCTGTAATATATTTTCCTTTTTCAGTATCTTTACAAAGAAACTGATTCCCCACAAGAGAAATGTATAATATAATATGGCTCTCCAAATTTCTCCAATTCTGCTAGGAGAGAAAAGACAACTGGCTGACTTCCATTCCATTATTTTTATCCAAAATTGGGTGATAATCTATAAAGTCATCCTTATTAGGAAATATACATGCTTTTTAGTTTTTATGAATATCAAATTATAACCTGATTGAAACCATTTTATCTTTAAAAGTGATCCAGTGCTATAGAAACATGAGTTCTCTTCAATATTAAATCACCACATCCTTTGATAGTACTACAGTCAGAATATTATGCCCTTCTGTCTGGAAGGATCACCATCTGTTTTCTGATATGCACTCTGAAATGCCAAGCACCCAGTTGTTAGGGCTGGGTATGAAGGACAGAAAATATGTAAGATTCCTAAGTATGGTGGAAGTCAGGGTGTGAGCCTTCTCATGGTGTTCATCATCTTTTTAAAAATTTTTTAAATTTTTGGCAAGGGAGAAAAGTGTGACATGGAAAGGTGTGAGTCATGGCTTGAAGAGTTCCGGGCCCCTCGTGGCAGCAGCCTGGGGACAGCTGTGTCAACACCTCTCCCTCTCCCTTCAGAGCTCCCCAAGAGGGCTGATGAATTATATGCCATAGTCGGGGGAGACCAAGAGTGTTAAGGATGACATCAAAAAATGGAAGCTCATGTATGTTCTGCCATTTACTAGCTGACTGAACTTGAGCCTTTTCTTATGGCCTCACTCACCAAATGGGTAAAAATCATCTGTACCTCAAAGGATGTTCATGAAGATCACATGGAGAAAACTAACTTGCCATATATTTGGGCATGGAGGTGTGTTTTCTTATTCTTAGTTTTTGTTTTTGCCTAGCTGCTGTAGTTATTTGAGGTTCTGATCCCCAGAAAAGTTCTAGCTACAGCTCAGAAGCCATGATCGCCATCGCTTACAGAGAAGGCAGGGAGCTTGTGTCATGCATGTCGTATCTGTCTTTCCCTAGGTGGTCCTTGAAGCCCAAGGGCTGGAGGGCTTAATTGCAGCCACTCCGGATGAGGGGGAGGAGAACCTGGACTCCTATGCCGGCATGTCGCCCATTCTCTTTGACATTCAGCTCAGACCTGTCACTTTTTTCAATGGATACAGTGATCTGATGTCCAAAATGCTCTCAGCATCTAGCGACCCTGTCAGTGTGGTGAAAGGACTTATTCTGCTCATAGATCATTCTCAGGTAATTCACGCAGTCTGCAAGTGTTTATTCAGCCCTTAAAATTGCTAAGCACTTTTTAAATGTGCTGTACACCTGGAGGATGCAAGGTAAAGTTCTGCCCCATGGAGCACACCTTCTAAACATTTGGCCCTATTGATATTGCTCATTTTCTCCTTTGCTATATAGATAAGCACTTTTTAGCAAATGGGGGATTTGCACGTTTTAGCAGATGGGGGATTTGTTTACTTTGAGGCACAGAGAAAAGCAGATGATAACAAATAAAATACTGTGGAGAATGGTTAGGATACAACTGAGCAGAAACCGTATTGTCTCCTTGCTTGGCTTTCCTGGGCATGAGGGCATGGCTATTTATCCTGAGGAACTGAACCATATGGCTTCACAAGTTATTGATGACATTTGTAATGACAACAATGATGAAGATCATACAGTGCATCATTTTTGATCCTGCCAAATTAATAGAGGCATAAGCAACCATTGACACCAGCTACATGCTTCACGGAGACTCTGCCCCAAATTCCCATGATCATAGAATCTTGGGAAGGTTATTTGATCTTAGAGAATAGGAGGATTTTCACTCACTTAAACCCCATTCTTCAGCATGGTTTTCAACTGTCCTTGCCCTTGAATCTTACAACATTGTACCAAAATCTAATACTACTACTATCTACGTGGGAAGATTGAAGTGACCAAGATAATATGGAATGGGAATTGATCTGCCTAATTGGATTTCCTGAGAAAAAGAAGGGGGTTAATCTGAATGATGAAATTGAATATTTGATGCTTAATAGCTTTTTCTTTAATGGCTTGATTTATTTTCTCTATCACTAAGCATAGCAATATTAAAAATGGAATAGTTGCTAAGTAAAGATCTTATGGGGAATCACAGTGCACTCTAATACTTATTATACTGAAGATATATAAGGAGATCGCATTAAAATTTAGAGACTAAGCTGGGCGTGGTGGCACATGCTTGTAATCCCAGAACTTGGGAGCCTGAGACCGGAGGATCCGGCTTCGTGGCCAGCCTCAGCTACTTAGTGAGGCCCTCTGCAACTTAGTGAGACCCTGTTTCAAAATAAAGAACAATAAAATAGGGCTGGGGGTGTAGCTTGGAAGTAGAATGCCCTTGGGTTCAATCCCCAGTACTGCAAAAAATATAAAATAAAAATTCAAAAATTTAAAAAATAAATAAAATAAAATTTAGAGACTATAGGATTTACTTAGGAAGTTGAGCCTAGATTTCAGTTTTTCACTACTTCCTTGCTGTGTCCTCTTGGGAAGTTACTTAGTAGCTTTAAACCATGATTTCCTATTAATAAAGTGAGTCATTTATAAAGGTGATCCAAAGATTTTATCAACTTTGTTGTTTTTTGCCAGATAATTTGAAGATTCTGATTTGATAGGTTCTGGTGATGAAGTCATAGCCTATAAGAGCTAGACAAATTTTAATACTAGATTTTATTAAGGCTCTTCTTTTTTTTTAACTTTTTATGTTCATTTATTGGTGCATTGTAAATTATAATTATACATTTTGATATATGTCAGGGTATAAACATCATACATGCACACATTGCACATTTAGCCCTCCCTCCAATCCCACCCTATTCCCTCCCCCTTCCCTCCCTTTCATGCTCCAGATAGTGATTGAGTCTTTTCTAAAACATCAATAGTTAGAACTAAATAATATCAATTCTCCATTTGTATTATTCCCCATATTAGCTCAGGATAGCCATGTATGAAAAAAACAAAAAGCAGTTTAAAAGCCAGACATGCCAGTACTTGGGAGGCGGAGACCGGAGGATCCGGGTTCACGGTCAGCCTCAGCTGCTTAGTGAGGCCCTCCGCAACTTGTGAGACCCGGTTTCAAAATAAAGGATAAAAAATAGGGCGGGGGGTGTAGCCCGGAGGTAGAACGCCCCTAGGTTCAATCCCCGGTACTGCAAATAAATAAATAAATAAATAAATAAATAAATAAATAAATAAAATAAAAGCCAGACATGGTGACACATGTCTATAATTCCAATACTTGGGAGACTGAGACAGTAGGATCTCAGGTTCAAGGACAGCTTCAGCAATATAGCAAAACTCTCAGCAAAATAGCAAGACCATGTTTCAAAATAAAAAATAAAATAGGGCTGGGGTGTAGCTCAGAGGTAGAACACCCCTGGATTCAACCCCCGGTGCCACACACATATACACAAATTTAGAGTGGCTGAACCAAATAGTTTTACATTAACCGTGTAATAAATATCTGGAAATAGGTGGTCCGGGGTTAATATAGAAACCCTAAGGTATCAGAATCTAAGGTCTTTTCCTTCACCTCTGCCATCCTTACTCATGGCTTTGAACCTGAGGTTTGTCTCCTAGTAATTACCAGACAGCCATTCCACTTCCAGCACAGCCTACTCATTCCAGGAAGGAAGAAGCTTCCTGGAATGAGGGTGAAGAATCCGACTCTTTTTCAAGAACTCTTTTGAAAGCCCTGTCTAGAATGTTATTGACCAAAATTGTGTCACATAGCTGCTTCTAGCTGCAAGGGATGCTGGAAAATAAAGTTTTGTAATGGATGTAGACACATTTCAAACAAAACTGTTTCAGTTAATGTGAATGAAAAGGAGGAGGAAAACCAGCAGTGCCTCTCATATCCCTTAACCTTCAAGTCTCATGTAAAAAACAGTTCTCAAATTACATCAGAAGTTTACATTCTTGATTCCATCATACTTGTAACAGAAGCAACCTCTAAACACAGCATGAAAGTGCTAAGGAAGTAGTTCACATTTTTAAGAAATAATAGTTTAATACCACCTGTAAGCCAGGTGTGGTGGCGCACGCTTGTAATCCCAGTACTTGGGAGGCTGAGACCAGAGGATCCGGGTTCGTGGCCAGCCTCAGCTACTTAGTGAGGCCCTCGGCAACTTCATGACACCCGGTTTCAAAATAAAGTATAAAAAATAGGGCCGGGGGTGTAGCTCGGAGGTAGAACGCACCTGCGTTCAATCCCCAGTACCACAAAAAATAATAATAATAATAATACCACCTGTATGTGCTCAGCTACCCATTAACAATGCCTGATGATTGGATCAGAGTGTGAAACTTGATGCAAACATAGGTAGTAATCTATATCTGGGCCACCAAACTTGTTCTGTAAAGGGCAGAAAGTATTTTAAGCTTTAAGGGCCACATGGTTTCTCTTGCAACTACTCAACTCTGTTATTATAGAGCAATATACTAACAAAGAGTAGGACTTGTTCCAATAAAGCTTTATTTTCAAAAACAGCCAGTGGGCCAGAGTTGCTTGCAGACTACAGTTTGCCAAACCCTGATTTACATTATTTTATGTGGTTTTTCTGTTCATTAAGCTCGGGAGCCACAACACAGCATAGTCTATGAGAAAGACTGTCCCCTAATTATTATGTCTGTGTGTGTCAGGCTGGAGTGTTTGGCAGATCTGAAATTATTATACAAATAAGCTGTCTGAGGTCCCCTGGCTCTGCAGAGCACTCCAGTAATGCCATCCTAGCTTCATAGGCACATACCACTCTAGGTCAAGTGCTGACACTGAAGGAAATGTTGGCAAGGGTGGCCTGTCACAGCCATCCGGACAGATGGAATTACTCTCTTCGTTTGTTCTCTCTCTCTCTCTCTCTCTCTCTCTCTCTCTCTCTCACACACACACACACACACACACACACACACACACACACCTGACTACTCTTCAGAGAAGGATGTCTGATAATGTCAGTTTAATGAGGGGATCCTCTTTAGCCAGTAAAGAACATGTTTTCCTAAATGGAGCAATGGGATAGTTGTCAAAATGTCAGTGTCTTATGTATAAGAAACATCTTTAGGACCAAGAGTGAAAGATCCTTTGACCACATACACTACAAATGCAAAGTTCTAGCACCTTGCTCCTCTAGTCCATAGGTAAAAATTTGGACAAATATGTACTCTGGGTCAAACAAGGGCATAACTTATGTTTTTTCTTTTCTTGAATTTTTCAGAATAAACTTTCTTGCACATGAAGAGAGAAAAGAGAATTAACAAGTTTGCAGTAGCCATGTACAGTAGTAGAAAAATCTCTACCTTAGAAATACTCTCTGGGTATTTAGTCTATCTTGTTCCATGTGTGGCCTCTGAGCCTGGTTTTTTTTTTCCAATCTTTAAATATAATGCCTACTATGGAATACTGGTATGAGGATTAGATGAGTTACCAAATGTAGAGCTTTGGTGACACAGTAGGAGTTCAAAAATTACGAGTTCCATTTATTTCATACCTCTTGAAAATTAGAACCACTGCACTCCGTGGTTTAGTCTCTTTTGTAAAAGAATGGCTTGAGCCAGGCGTGGTGGCGCATGCTTGTAATCCCAGTACTTGGGAGGCTGAGACCAGAGGATCCAGGTTCGTGGCCAGCCTCAGCTACTTAGTGAGGCCCTCCGCAACTTAGTGAAACCTGGTTTTAAAATAAAGAATAAAAAAAAATAGGGCTGGGGTGTAGCTCGGAGGTAGAATACCCCTGGGTTCAATCCCAGTACTGCAAAAAAAAAAAAAAAAAAATGGGAGAGAGAGAGAGTGGCTTGCTCTTCTACAGGGAATCAGTGGTCTATCCTCATAAGGAGAGCCAAGAAAATTCCTCTGTGACTGCACATAAAATTTCTTCCATGGTCCCTTTGCATATAAGAAAAGGAATCTTCCTAGAAATCCAAGGTGCTCCTTGAAATCACCTTATAATGGAAATGTTCCCTTCCTACAGCAGGTGTATTGTCCAATAGCCATGAAATGTTCTTTTCCACACCATTTGGTATATTTTGACATTCACCTAATTTAGTATGGTCAGTGGGAGGGTCAGGGTCCACATCACAGGCTCCCTGCTAGGATGGATGGACTAACATTATTTTTCAAATTGGGAAGAGAAGAGAAAATGCAAAGATAGGAATACTTCAGAGTCAGGGCACACAATAGGGTTTGCTTGGCACAGTCACAATTACAATGAATGTGTAGACCTCTGATATCTCTGTCCTGTAATTCACAGGCATAGGCTAAAATTTGGGCATGACTACTGTGGTTTTCTTAGGATTGGGTTGTGCTCCTTCACATTAGTTATGATGCCTAACACAACTGCTGTATCCTACAGCAAGCACAGTTTTGTTCTAGACTGAACACAGCTTTAAGCATCCTTAGGGATGTCTCCTAATGTGCACCGAGCATAGCACAGGCAGCTCCTGCTCCCATTCGGTAGTGTCCTCAGAATGGAAGTAGTTTCATGACACAACCGTACCTTCACAGTACACCTGGTCATCAACCAAGTTCTTTGTCTGAGACTTCCTGCCACACTTCTTGGAATTCAGGGAGATCAACATTATCCTTCCTAGAAGGTGAAATTATAGCATTTGTTCTTGGCAAATGCATGGCTCATTTGGGCTGAATAGAGCAGTTACATAAAAAGTCATGCTGCCAGTTACCAGGAACTCAAGATCTTTGGAGTAATATAAAAATTAAGGACACTGAGCTTTCACCCAGAATCATTACCACTTTCAACATTGTTCTCAGGCAGTCTGACTCCAATCTAGCTGAAGAAATTTTTAGCCAACATTACCCCTCCTAATGTACATGGAAAATTCAAGACTTGAAAGCTAAATGCAGGCAAACAGCATAAAAATAATAGGTATCAGAGAACCATGAAATTGTCAAGATGGACTATGTTTGTAAGTGATTACTATACCACTGAAAAATGCTGTTAAATTCATGTTGGACTTGACCATTAACTCAATGTCATTTCAAATGTCAAGCAGCAAGGTATCAAGGCTTAGTTAAATTGCCTTGTATTCCTTTCCCAGTGTGATCTAGGCAATTCCTGGAATTTGTATACTGCACCAGGAGTTTTTAGTCCTGCCTTTTGTCCGAAGGATGCAGTTGTCTATATTAACAGAGCACATAACTAGAGAAGTGCTGAAGGGCCTGAGAGATCATCTTGTCCACCTCCTACCCACCCCCAAAAGAGCCACAGCTGACTTTCTTTTTCTATTTATTTATTTATTATTTATTTTGCTGTACTGGGTATTGACCCCAGGGATATTCTACCTCTGAGCTATACCCCCAGCTCTATTTTTTATTTTGAAACAAGAGTCTCAGTAAGTTGCTGAGGACCCTGTAAAGATGTCAAGTCTGGCCTTGAACCTGTGCGCTGCCTGTCTCAGCCTCCCACGTACTGGGATTACAGGTGTGCATCACCATGCCCAGCCACAGCTGGATTTCTGATGGAATTGCCTTCATTTTCCTAGTCTAGTAGTTCTCAAGGTTAGGTGTGTCAGAATCACAGAAGTGCTCATTAGAACGTAGATCGCTGGGCCTCACTCAGTTTCTAACTTAGTAGGTGTGGAGGGACCCGAGAATCTGCATCTTGAACAAGTTCTGAGGTGATCCACACATTGAGGACCATTTGCCCTTCATTTCACTAGTCTGCTTCTGGTGATCAAGATTAGGGCAGCATGATTCCAAGCCTAGAGAAAGACTCCTACAACATGATCAAGTGGCATTATCTGCAGCCAGAGGTCAAGTGTGCCTTTGGAAAGGGGATTAACTAAATCGTACTTATTATTGTTATTAATTGTTGTTTTTTTCTTCTAGGAGCTTCAGTTGCAGTCTGGACTAAAGGCCAATGTTGAGTTCCAAGGTGGTCTAGCTATTGATATTTCAGGTGCAATGGAGTTTAGTCTGTGGTATCGTGAGTCTAAGACACGAGTGAAAAATCGGTGAGCATAATACGTTTAATATTGTATGCCAAGAACTGCAGAGATATTGTAATTGTTTAACCTTTGGACTTTTCAAAATATCTGCGTTCTATTTGTAATCTCTAAATCAGAGTTGGAAGCCGGGCGTGGTGACGCATGCTCGTAATCCCAGTACCTGGGAGGCTGAGACCGGAGGATCCGGGTTCGTGGTCAGCCTCAGCTACTTAGTGAGGCCCTCTGCAACTTAATGAGACCTTGTTTCAAAATAAAGAATAAATCTGGGCGTGGTGGTGCACGCTTGTAATCCCAGTACTTTGGGAAGCTGAGACCGGAGGATCCGGGTTCGCGGCCAGCCTCAGCTACTTCGTGAGGCCCTCCGCAACTTAGTGAGACCCGGTTTCAAAATAAAGGATAAAAAATAGGGCCGGGGGTGTAGCTTGGAGGTAGAACGCCCCTGGGTTCAATCCCTGGTACCGCAAAAAAAAAGAAAGAAAGAATAAAAAATAGGGCTGGGGTGTAGCTCAGAAGTAGAATGCCCAAATTCAATCCCCAATACTGCTGAAAAATAATAAAATAAATAAATAAATAAATAAATAAATAAATAAATGATAGAGTTGGAAGTGACAATTGGAAATCATTCCATTCATAGCTTCTTAGGAGCAGGTCAGTACTTAATACAACTCAGCTGTGAATCTTCCTGCTTTTAAAGATCAGTGCGCCTGTAGATCAGGAGACTAGTCTTCTAGTATTCCACTACAGTAGCTGATAATGCTGTCAGTAAATATACTTTGAATAATTTGTTTTAGTTTATCCCACTCATTGAATTTTAAAACCTTTCTTCTTTTGCTATTTTCTTTTTTTTTTTTTTTTTTTTTGCAGTACTGGGGATTGAACCCAGGGGCGTTCTCCCTCCGCGCTACACCCCCAGCCCTATTTTTTTATACTTTATTTTGAAACCGGGTCTCACGAAGTTGCGGAGGGCCTCACTAGGTAGAGAGAGAGAGAGAGAGACAGGGGGAGAGAGAGAGAGAGAGAGAGAGAGCGCTGAGGCTGGCCGCGAACCTGGATCCTCCGGTCTCCGCCTCCCAAAGTACTGGGATTACAAGCGTGCGCCACCATGCCCGGCTCTTTTGCTATTTTCAATGGATTAAAATAAAGGCAATCTCTTCTATACAGAATCTAAGTCTTGCCTATTAGGAATCCTTAGTTTTTCTCATCAACAGTCCTTTCTTTCAGCTCCTTTAGTTTTTCTAATCTACCTGTGAGATCCAATGAAAGTGTTTTACTTTGAATGTAAAACAATGTCTATGAATTAGTGATAATTAAAATAATTATTCTTTGTTTGTTACAAAATTGAAGGAAATGAAATGGGAATGCAACTTCTTTTTATCCTTTTGTATATTTAAAAATATGGTGGGGCAGAAGTGAGGTAAGAGTGATGAAGTCGAACATTTATTAATTTTGAGCAATGGATGAAGTGACTGACAACCACCAACGGTGGCATATTTAATGTGAAGGGTGACACGTGGTGCTACTGAAAGGAACCGAAGAATGAGAAATGGAACCGGTCGCAAGCAAGTCCAGCCACATAATCAGGGGCTTCCCACCGAGTCAATCATCATTCTTCTCTTTTTAAAGTATTTTCTAGACAGAAGTTTCTCCAAATTAAACTGAACTGAATTCTTTGCAGAGATAAATTAATAAGTAGCAACAAAATAAAGGTCTGGGTTTTTAAAAGGGACATAATATCCCTAAGAAACTACCAATAACCACATTGTATCTAATCTATCTCCCATTTTTCATTTGCTCATTCATACATTTATTCATTAAAAAAAATCTCTCTGAAGCCTTTGCTGAGTATAAGACATTAGAAGGTACTATGAGGGATTCAGGAATTAAAACAACCTCTGACCTACTTTTACACTGGAAATAACAGCAGCAAGGATTTTAGTTTGCACAGCAAAAATTAGTACTTCTTAAAAAAAAAACTATGGGAATATGACTCTGGTTTAATTATGGGAATAATTTCCTACAATTTGTTTTAAACTCTATCATTATTTAGAGTGGCCCTGGAGGTAAGCCTTCTGCTGAGATTTTTGTCCTCTTCATTGCCACCCAAGCTATATTCCCCAGCCAGCCCAATCTGCTATTAATTCTCTAGCTGACCACTGTTGAACCCACCTTATATGTCCCCTGGGGCACACACTGTACCTGCCCCACTGTAGAAATGGTTCTTTGTAATGTTCTTTCAAATATCTTGGCAACCATAGACTTATGCCTGTAGAGACCTTTTGGAGGAAGTAATGAAATGGCATTGAAATAGCTGCCTTAGAGCCAGCCGAGACAGTTAACAAGGAAATCGTTATAAATGCCAGTTGTCTTTGGGGCATCTTTATACTTCTTTGTAAGATAACTCAGGTGATTCTGATCTCCTGAGAGGGCTGAGGTCCAGGCTTGTTTTCATCTTGGTCCTTACAATGCACATACCAAACAGTGTCAGACCTGATAGACACCTGGTTCCCGTGACTGGGATTGGAGGCAGGGGTGCCCAGAAGAGCATCCCTTCCTGGCTGATCTCTGGCACCAGACAGGCCCTGATTACCAATAGGACTCTAAGCACATCCGGGTCACTTCTCAGTTTCTAAGTGTTTTCTTCCTGTTGTCAGTGTGATAAGTTCAGACAATGTGCAATTATCTTTCTTAGTCCATCTCAGTGAAGCACGATATAAACAGGTATTTCTCTCAATCTGTAGGGTGGCTGTGGTAATAACTGGTGACATCACAGTGGACTCCTCTTTTGTGAAAGCTGGCCTGGAAACCAGGGTGGAATCAGAGGCAGGCCTGGAGTTCATCTCCACAGTGCAGTTTTCTCAGTACCCGTTCTTGGTTTGCATGCAGATGGACAAGTCCGAAGTTCCATTCAGGTAAGCTGAGTGTTCCAGGGCCATCCCTAGCTCACCAGGAACTTACATGCAGTTTTAAGTATTCCGTTTCAGAATTAAAAGAAAACAGTAGAAACCAAGCAAAAGATATGTTTTCTTCAAAGAAGTAAGAAAAAAATGACAAAACTAAGAAAAGTCAGAGTCTTGGATACCAGCACCTCTAATGACTAGTTCATTTGATTCTGAATCAAATCATATTCTAATCCAGAAATAACTTTTCAAGGAAGCAAAGGGATCTGATTTACCCTAGGAGTTGCCACATAGTTGTGTGGTATCTTCATAATTGTCTGTTGGATAGAAAGTTCAAAATAGAGTACCTGGAAATTCTGTTACCATGGTTTAAGGGCCCAAATGAATTCAAAATTCTTAGTTATTACATACAACAGCAACTTGACCTCATTTAACTTTGAGCTCAAACTTGAGAGTTTGGGATTCTGAATTTTTTAAAAAAATATTAGTAGAATGCTTAGTGTCTTAAAAACCAAATATATAATTATCTATGGTAACTTCACAACATCTCTTCCATTCGAGAGCCTAACTCTCATTAACACTGTGTCCCTGAACCTTTTAACCATTATTTGGAGCAGTACTAGCCCACAGAGCTAAATTGCTTTAGGTCTAGGTAGCACTGACTTTTCAATAGTAGTTGTAAAGGTCTCCTTGACATGTACTATCAGTCTGACCATAAGGAAATATGTATACTTAAAATAGCAAGTTCACAATTTACAATATCTTTGATAACCAGGCCAGAGTTGAGCGCCTTCCTTTATTGACATTTCATAATCCATATAGAAAATGTATCAGTGATATAAGTGCCAATATAAGTAGGTTATATTTTCATGAAATAAGTGATAGTGGCTTATAGTTAGAATATTAAGCCATCACTAGTTTATATTAATCTGTGTCTAGAATAACCCTCCATAATTGCACTAAAAAAATCAACATGCAGGCCACCAACCCAGCAGCGAGGAACACTGGTTTGGTTCCACATTTCACTGTGGTCAGAGCCCTGGGAATGCTTCCCGTCAGCATTCTCAGCTTAAATCTGAGAGTGTCCTTATCCTAAGGGGAGTGCCCCCTAGGTGGGGCTTCCGGAATGAAGAGCAGGAGCATATCAAGGCCTGTGAAGCTTAGCAGCATCCCCAAAGAAATTAAAGGAATCCTGTCCTTCATTCCAGAAAAAATATATGGCAGAACTCCCATATCCCAGGCATCTGAATGTGTTTATTGGTATGAAAGGAAATGGGAAGACGAAAGTCAGCCTATTCATGGGAGTGGAGCTACACGGTAGTCTTTGGCACACAGCTCCTTTCTGGAGTTGTTCTGCGACGGAAGCTTCAAGTGCACACTCAGAATCGCGGCTGGGACAGGTGCAGGGTGACTTACATGGGTGTGATTCTGTTGTTGTCATTGTCGTTATGCAGGCAATTTGACACAAAGTATGAAAGGCTGTCCACAGGCAGAGGCTATGTCTCTCGGAAAAGAAAAGAAAGACTCCTCCCAGGATGCGAATTCCCACTCCATCAAGAGAACTCTGAGATGTGCAAGGTGGTGTTCCCCCCGGAACCCGAGAGTGCATCTTCGGGTGGATGGTTTTGAAACTGACAGCTGATATTTCACTTGAATTTGTCTCCCCCAAAGGGATACACTGAAACATGCCTAAGTACTTGCTCTCTTAGAGCACAGTGTTTACATATTTACCTGTATTTAAGATTTTTGTAAAAAGCGGTGGAAAACGTCAGTTGATTAAATTTGGGCCTGTTCAGTATGTTACCCACAGCATCACTGGGAGTCATCATGTGACACTTTCCACAGCGTTCTTCCTTTTCTTGTACCTCTCTCAAATCCCAGCTAGCACAGCAAAAGTACTGCTGCTGTAAGAACAAACTAGCATTAAGAACAGAAACAAACCAAAACACCCTACATACGCTCAGGAGAAGCCAATTTTAGTTCAGTAATTTTGACTCAGTGTATATGAAGCCCTCGATAGAACCCTTAAGCATAGCTTGCTTTTTATGAAACATACTGTCTAGTTAGGGGGAGAAAAAAAAGAGACCATTTTTCTTTTTTTGGGGGGGTGGGGGGTTTGCAGGGAGAGGATGGGGACTTTAAAAGAATTTTGTTAAGTCAACTTCAAGAATTAATATTGATGTCTTCTGTTATTGTTAGTTCTATTAAAGATAAGGTAGGAAGCACACAGAATTAAAACAACCATTTCATCGTTCTGCAAACCATGCAGCAAAGCTGCTAGTAATTCATTCAGACTTCTACCTCCAGCCCTATGAAAAAAAAAGGAATTAGTACATAGGAATAAGCAAAACTAATTTCAGAAACTCCATCTGATCATTCTCATGCTGTGTCTTTTTGAGACTATAATGCGGTACACCATTTTTATAAAGGACATCCTCATAATAACCACTATCTCTGCCTCACATGTTTTGTGGTAGAAGCTCCGGTCACATACAATCCATAGCATGGGAGCCACAATGACTGATGGATTTGGACTTCAAGAATATGAAATCAAATGGTGTCTTTGTATGAATTCAAAGAGCCATGTGGAACATTTAGAGATATTTATTAGTAGGACAGGTGTGTTTATTGTGATAAACCTAAAAACAAATAACAGGTGCTTATTTGTCCATTAAACACATACACATAAAATGAAAGTTTAGCTAGCCCACAAATAGTTGTAAATTGAAAATGAAATGTGATGAAATAAATATGAGGAAATCTTACTGGAATCCTTGTGTCTCATTCTTTTGAACACTGTGTTTCTCTGTTCCTGTCCTTTCTGGGCCCAGATGCACCACAGCTAAGCCTCTGCAGTGGTGTGGAGCAAGCCATGGTCATTAGGTGGGGGTCCCGAGCCCTCTGGAAAATGAGCCCCTAAAACTGCAATAGTCAAACTTCTTCAGGACCTGTGAACTTGAAAACAAGATTCACACCCACTTTTCATAAAGCTCCAGACCGGCGCCCTAATCGTCATGTTACTGAAAAGGGAGAGAGGAGTCAGGAACTGAGGGAGGGAGGAACATGGTGGGTGGTGGTATTGGCCATGGAAGAAGCACAGGTAAAGACACCAATACTGCAGGGAGACCAGTCGACCAGGGCATGAGCTGAAGGTGGAGAACTCAGCCACGGGAAGTTTAGCAAGTCACAGCCACCTCTGGGAGATGTAGAAAGATCACTTCCCTAAAAGTGACCACTGCGGCACCCCGAATATTAGGGCCTTGCCACTTACCATGGCTTATCTAGCGTCTCACCCAAATATCTGCCACCCACTGGAGAGAGGCATGTTGGCAACTCTCACGTGCTCCAAAGAATCAAGAAACCAGAAGCTTAGGACAAACAATACTCTCTTTTTACATAAACAAGATAGAGATTTAAGAGGGAAGGGCTATATTCGACATTTGGAAATGAGATATTGGAGCCAGAAGAACAGCTTTAAACCCCAGTTGCAGCCCTCCAGTTCTGAGCTCTTCACTGTTACAGACCTCAGGCAGCCTCTGTCTTCTGTGAAGATGTCTGTCTGGGAACCACATGGGCCTCTGCCAGCCAGCTCCTCCTGCAGGCCTTAAGGATTCGCCTGGCTTCTCTTCTGTGAACTTGAGTGTTCCCTGTGTGGTGATGCAGTTGCAAGTTACTCCTTGACTCTCTGACTGTCCACCATCAAATAAATGTAAAAGCTCACTCTTACTCGATGCATATTATGTGCCAGGTATTTTTAAAGCATTTTATTTAACCCTTACAACAACCATATTTAAAAGGTACTATTATTATTTCTACATTACAGATCAGCACTGTCCAAGAGAAATATAATGTGAGCCAAATAAATAAATTTAAATTTCTGGTAGCTATATTTGAAACTAAACAGAAACTGGTGAAATGAATAATGAATTTTAAGAATGTATTTTAATTTAACCAAGTGTATTCAAAATATTATATATCAGCATGTCATTAATAGAAAATTATTAATGGGATATTTTATTGGGGGGAAGGATGGGTCTTTAAACTGCGGCATTTTTTAACATGTTCTGTATGGTATTTACATATAGAACATTTTTCTTTTTTGTGGTACTAGGGATTGAACCCAGGGCATTCTACCTCTGAGCTACACCGTCAGCCCTATTTTATTTTTTATTTTGAAACAGGGTCTTGCTAAAATGCAAAGGGCCTCTCTAAATTGCTGAGGCTGGCTGCAAATCTGCAATCCTCCTGTCTCAGTCTCCCAAGACTGGGATTATAAGCGTGCCCTTCTGTGGCTAACAGCTACTGTACTGACTAGTATAATTATAGATAGAGAAACCGAGTCACAGAAGACGTTAAATTTGTCCTACAAAAGACATTTTGTCACCTAGAAAATGGTGGGACTAGGACTCAGATGTAAGTGGTCTCACCCCAGAGCCTGCTCTCTAAACCCACTATGCTATGTTTGCTAGATCCTTTTGGGGTCTTTTGTTTTGTTTTGTTTGGGCTACTGGGGATTGAATCCAGGGGCATTCTACCTATGAGTTACACCCTAGCCATTTTTATTTTTTATTTTAGTTTGAAACAGCATCTCGCCAAGTTGCTGAGGGTCTCGCTAAGTTGCTGAGGCTGATCTTGAACTTGTGATCCTCCTGTCTCAACCTCATAAATACTGGGATTATAGGTGTGCACCACCATGCCTGGCTTAGATCCTTTTGGTTTTAAAGATTTGCTTCTAAGTTACAAACAAATGATAGGTTATGAAATGACAGGTTATGAAAATGACAAATGGGACAGCAGCTACACAGTAGCTTTATACTTCAAAGTTCTAGGAGTCAGTGCCCTTTCTCTGTGGCCCCAGAGTGTGCTTCTGAGATGGTAACAGAAGCCCTTTCCCATAGAACTCTATTTTTTCTTATTTATTTATTTGCCAAGAGTCCCTTCTTCTTTAAAGAGTGCTTTGTCTCCAGAGGCAGATTTGAATTCACAATAACAAATGTACATTTCTTTGTAATAGCTTTGTGGAGATAGAATTTATATACTATATAATTCACTCTCTTATAGTAAAGAATTCAATATTTTTAACATATTCACAGAGTTGTGTAGCCATCACCACAATCAATTTTAGAACATTTCCATCATTCCAAAAAGAAATCTGTGCCCTTTCACTATTACTTCCAATCTCTCCATCCCCCACTCCTAGGAAATCGCTAACCTATGTTCTGCTGCCATAGATTAATCCCAGATGTAGTGAGCAATGCTCTTATCAATAGTCAGTTGATAGAAAGAGGTTTGCTTGCACTTTTTCTACTTCCTCCTTGCAAGTACCTGGAGAGCACAGTGGTCATGTCTTCTCGACCTCTCGGGGCTTGGTATGGTACCATAAGTACCGTTCACGTGCAGCACCCAGGAAGGTGGGAGGCAAGAGAGTAGGGCAGCAAATGAGATTTGAAGTGAAACACTCCTGCATATCTGAAATCGTACCTCTCCCTTTTATGACTGCTATACAAACCTTTAAATCTCTCAGCTTCTGCATCTGTCACATGAGCAGCAGCCCACGGGTTGTTGAGAAGATGCAATAAGGTACCCGCAAGTGCCTGGCACTTCCTAAGTATTCACCAATGTTAACTTTTAATGTGCAGTCCTATAGAACCCCTGGATAAAGCAATATTTCATCTTCAACATTGACTTCATAGAGTGAATCTATTTTCTGGACTTGCGGTGGAGAGAGTCAAGAGTGGTTTGGAGAGAGAAATGGAAGAAACCCAGCCCAAGCTGATGAGATGGATCCTGTCCTACAATTTGCTAATTTATTGAATTGTTTTACACAACATGGAGGGTCTATTAGGATGAAGAAATGGGCTCGGTTTTATTTTGTTTTTAAAGCAAGATGTTTCCTCACCTCAAGAATCAGTGAAATGAGGGAACAATACAACTGAAAATAACTTGATACAATGGTATAAATGTTATAAAAGAAATGTGTTCAAAATCCTAAGGGGGCACAAGGGGTGGGGGGATAAAGAAAATAATGCCAAGCCGGGCGTGGTGGCGCACGCTTGTAATCCCAGTACTTTGGGAGGCGGAGACCAGAGGATCCGAGTTCGTGGCCAGCCTCAGCTCTCTCTCTCTCTCTCTCTCTCTCTCTCTCTCCCCTTAGTGAGGCCCTCTGCAACTTCGTGAGACCCGGTTTCAAAATAAAGTATAAAAAAAATAGGGCCAGGGGCATAGCGCGGAGGTAGAACGCCCCTGCGTTCAATCCCCGGTACCGCAAAAAAAAAAAAAAGAAAATATTGCCAAGGAGGTGATATCTGAATGAGGCCCCATGATTTCCTTGTCTCTACCCAGCCACTACTTACCCAGAACTGGCCTCTTGCTCTAGCTGTCCTTTACCATCCCGCATCTAAAGCCCCAGGGGCGTCAGATCTGTTTACCTTCAACTGGAGAGTGCAAACAATTGGTATTCAGAATGCCTGCTACGCCATTGCAAATTCTATTTGATGAGATTGGAAAATAATTAAAATTTGACGTTCATAAAAATTCCACCATTAAGAAGCACATTAGCTAATTATTTACCTTTCATCATGGGATTACAGTTACTCCAGAATGGCATTAGTAATCCTTTTAGCCCTCATATTAATAAAAGTCTAATTTATTCACAGTTGACTTGGAACATCACATAGACCTATAAACTATTTTCGCCCTTCTATTTTTACTAGAAAGATTCCTGCCATAATCTGCTAGGATTACATGTAAAAGCGTGGACATTCTCTTTCCAGAATTGGCTTTTGGTTTAAATTACCTGATTTGTCTTGTTAATTAAAGTGTGTCAATCTCATTCTGTTTGGGGGTATCTATCCCCACTTTTTTGTGTGTGGTACTGGGGATTGAACCCAGGGGCGTTCTACCTCTGAGCTACACCACCAGCCCTTTTTATTTTTTGTTTTGAAACAGGGTCTTGCTAGATTGCTGAGAGTCTCACTAAGTTGCTGAGGCTGTCCTTGAACCTGCAATCCTCCTGTCTCAGTCTCCCAAGTAATGGGATTACAGTCATGTGCCACCATGCCCGGCTATACCCCCTTTTTAAAAGCATCTCTCCCACTTGGTTTGCTTGAAGATTAACCATGTTAACACAGTCATGGAGAAGAGTTCAGTGTGAGATGAAACTTTCAAATTGTTGAGATACACAGAGATGCTTAAAGGTAGAGATGTTCGGATATATTCCTCAACTAGGAAAAAAGACCCTAGCTCTTTTTATAAGATCTGAGGCATAGTAAATGCAAAGCATTTGGATGATCACACAATTCCTCCAAATCAAGATTAGTTAGGCCTAACCAAAACCTCCCTCTACCTTTATTACTTAGCAAACATTTTATATTGCATTCGAGTGCTATGCACTGCTCTAGGCACTTCATAGGTATCAGATCATTTCTTGCTCATAACAACCCTACCTGATAAGGTAGGAACTATTGTTATACATACATATTGTTACACATGTATACATACACATACATATTGTTGTGCATACTCTGTATGTATGGAGAATCAACGCACAGAAAGAGTTGTTAATGAGGTTCTGCATTCACTCCAGCCTCCTTTGCATGACTCTTCATGACACACACACCCTGCCCCTGCAAGGCTCACTCTCCCTCTGTTCCCATTCTTCCCCTGCCTTTCTGCCTAGATGGATCTTCCCAAGTCCAGCTCCATCACATTTCCTGCACATCGAAGGTGCCAGCTACAGAGATACCTGCATTCCAGGTGGGCTAATTACATACATAATTACATACACCCATGAGGGAATTAACCCTACCTACTTGACAGCTACTCTTCTCTATTGCCTCCTGTTACTGTTTTTAGCTTTTCAAAATTTATTTGTTCTTCTTATGTAAATAGCATATCTTCCCAAGTAAAATGTAACCTTCTCCAGCTAGGGCCACACATATAGCCTTTAGGTACTATACCCTCCATGCAGTGGGCGGCTGGTGTTCAATGACTACTACGCTACTCCCTGAGGATGCCACAGCATCCCCACCTGGGGCTGCTCTTCAGGATGGCCAAGTTGCCATTGGAAGATGACAGGCTTCTGTCACAGCCTCCACAGCAAAGCAATTTACTCTGCCCTCACAACACAGTGCTCTTACACTCCCCTCAAAAGAACAAAAATAAATAAAATGTCAAAAAATAAAGGCTAGCCGGGCATGGTGGCGCACGCTTGTAATCCCAGTATTTTGGGAGGCGGAGACCCGAGGATCCCGGTTTGTGGCCAGCCTCAGCTCTCTCTCTCTCTCTCTCTCG
The DNA here is from genome assembly GCA_004027185.1 of Glis glis. Classification (NCBI taxonomy): domain Eukaryota; kingdom Metazoa; phylum Chordata; class Mammalia; order Rodentia; family Gliridae; genus Glis; species Glis glis. Next base: position 669 of record PVJS01019410.1, on the reverse strand, counting down.
GTGTCTCTCTCTCTCTCTCTGTACCTAGTGAGGCCCTCCGCAACTTCATGAGACCCGGTTTCAAAATAAAGTATAAAAAAATAGGGCCGGGGGTATAGCGCAGAGGTAGAACGCCCCTGGGTTCAATCCCCGGTACCGCAAAAAATAAATAAATAAATAAATAAATAAATGAAAATAAAAAAAATAAAGGCTACACTAGCTTTACCAAAAAGGAAGGAAAGCAATAGTTCTTAAGTACTATCTTTTTTTGTGTGTGTGTGTGGTACCAGGAATTGAACCCAGGGACATTCTACCTATGAGCTACACCCCAGCCCTATTTTTTATTCTTTATTTTGAAACAGGGTCTCACTAAGTTGCAGAGGCCTCACTAAGTAGTTGAGGCTGGCCGCAAACCTGCAATCCTCCTGTCTCAGCGTCCCAAGTACTGGGATTACAAGCATGCGCCACCACGCCTGGCTAAGCACTATCTTTTGGGAATAAACCTAACCAAGGAGGTAAAAGACCTCTACAAGGAAAACTACAAAACATTGAAAAAAGAAATTGAAGAAGATCTTGGAAGATGGAAAGATCTCCCATGCTCTTGGGTAGGCAGAATAAATATCATCAAAATGACCATTCTCCCAAAAGTGCTCTACAGATTCAATGCAATACCCATTAAATTACCAAAGT
>PVJS01019409.1:0-33741 GCA_004027185.1 Glis glis | reverse complement strand
AGGTAAGGCGTTTGGCGCTTTTTACTTTCCTCTGTTTTGTCTTCTGGCTCTGATTCCGTCGCGTTTCAAACTTTTCGTTGTTTATTTCAAGTTTGTGTTGCTTTTCATCTGTGGAGAGGTTGCTTTCACAGCGAATGAGGTGTGCGTCTCAGAGAGATCATAGCGTGGTGTCTCCCTTGGACGCCATCTTCCACACCTCAATAATCTATTTTTAAAAAGAAAATTTTAGTATCCTAATCTGAATATTCCATCTATTTCCTATTAGACCCTAATTAACACAGAAGCTATTACTTACCAATATCTATTATGATCCTGCACTTTAAATTCTTTAGTTAAAGAACCCCACAGCCTTTCGTGGTTGGTATTATCATCCTCATTTAAGAAGCCAGGATTCAAAGAAGTAAAGTAATATATCTAAGGTTAAAGATAGTTGATAGCAGAACTAAATTTGAATTCTTATTGATCTGACTTCAAAGTTTAGGCACTTTCTCCTTTTTTATGTGTGTGTGTATGTGTGTGTGTGTGTGCATGTGTGTGTATGTGTGTGTGTGCGTGTGTGTGTGTTACTGGGGTTTGAACCCAGGGGCATTCTACCTCTGAGCCACACCCCAGTCCTTTTTATTTTTTTGCTTTCTGAAACAGGGTCTTGTTAGGTTGCTGAGAATCTCGCTACATTGCTGAGGCTGTCCTCAGACTTGCGCTCCTCCTGTCTCAGCCTCCCAAGTACTGAGATTACAGGCATGCACCACCACACCTGGGTTTAGGCACCTTCTTTAACCCCACATTCCCGAAGTGATTCTACAATCCACTTATTGTATACATTCAGTAATGTGTTAGATGCTGTGAGGAAGTCGACCATATAAAACTGACAATGAATGAATTTACAAAATGAATGATCATCTACTGATGAAAAATTGATGGCAATTAAAATGTTTGGTTACCACATAACAAACCAAGAGGCATTTCCGATTTCATTTGGCCCTTAAAACACACAATCTGTGCATGTGTTATGAGACCGATGTGTGCTCAAGCTAACCTCTACTCTCTTCCCCAGCACCTAGCCAAAGCTCTGCAATGTCTAACTCTTGACTTCGTTAGTTGTTGTCAAAAACATAAGACTAATACCAACATGTCTTGGACTTAACAACGGAGAACACATTTAAAAAGTAGGACACACTATCTGTACTCAAGGCATTGTGGAATATAGATTCCAGTTGGTTCCTTTTTGCCTACTCTCTGATCTCAATCTATCCATCTTCTAGAAAGACTGGTTCCCACCAGTCAAAGCACAAATGTTTCCTGCCAGCTTTGCGGATCAGCTCCCGACATTGAATCTGTTCCTTTGTAGTTTTGCAGTTACTATAGTGTTCTGCCCTTCAGAAAGCGGGACCTTTCACCCATTGGCCACCTTAGTCATGTATCCGTTAGGACAGTGTCATCTGCAAGAAAGAGTGCCTTAAACCATATGAAATGTTCTGTTTTTCTTCATGAAGTTTCCTGAAGTAGGCAGTCCCAGAGTTTATTGACAGTTTAAAAATGTGATCAGGAGTCTAGAGTCTCTTCCCCCTTCTACTCCAGCATCCGCAGCACGCCCACTTTTCATGCACGTGCTTGCTGCCTCACTGTCACAAGGTGGCTGCCACAGCTCTCGGCATTAAGTCTTCACACTATATTCAAAGACAAAAGGGAGACAAAGGAAAAACACCTTTAGGGAAGATTTCCTCGGTTTCCTCCTATGCCCATGGTGGGAACTGAATCACACAGCCATCTCGAACCGAAACGTTGAAAAGTGAGAGTCTGGCAAGAGAGGTTAAGGTCTCTGTGATTGGCTTGGGAAAATGGCAATTTATGTCACGCAGCCTTTTTATGCCTACCTTTTTGGTGCCTGTTTTTGTTGTTGTTTGTTTTGGGATTTTTGGTTGGTTTGGTCTTGGATATTTATTGTAGCCAAGGCAAAACGGCTGTTAAGCAGCAGTTAACGGCAATCCCTGCTACTCATGTGGGGTGGAGTCTCATACCATTCTCTGAGCTCAGATAAGCAGTACAAGGCAGTAGAACTACCTCGATGCTGTGATCAGGGTTAGTCAAGAAGTAGCTTCAAACCAAGTATAGCGCCTGCTTTAGTCTTGATCACAGAATGAAAAAAAAAACCCACAAATACACCAACACTGGAGGAATACAAAAGCTGTTGAAAATCTTCTATAGGTGGACTCCTTACAAACATCACGAAGAGGCTCAGCCTGACCAAAAATAAGGATGAGGCAACTAGTGTGGTTTTAATCAGGAAGAGAAAGTAAATATCTGACAGCATATTTGCTGAAGATGGCTTCCCTTTTCTCTCAAGACAAAGAATCAGCCAGTTCCCCTGGTCAGAAAGGCCAGCTTAGTAGGTGAAAAGTCAGGGCATGTACCATGATGGACAGCCAAAAAGTTTTAAGTGCCACTTGTATCAGTGTGGATGAGTATGTGCCTTTGAATGAATTAGACACTGAAAGAAGTCTGACTGACAGCTATGTGCTGAATACAATAACTTGCACTAAAAAGTAATTCCCAGGCCTCTGCGTCTCCCTTATCCTCTTTGGATGAGTCCTTATAAATTGGGGAGGGGAGCCAAGAAACCACCACTGTTGTAACATGATGGTGTTTACCCAGAAAACAGCCACATGGGACATAACCCAGCCTCTCCCTGCTCTGTTTCTCTTGGTGTCACAAGAACCCAGAGGCCAGTTTTGTGGGATTAAAAGGTAATGTCCACGGAAAAGTGATTACTATGTATTAGTTAGCTTTTCCTCACTACAACGAAATACCTGACCCAGTTTACTTATGAAGAAAAGAGGTTTATTTAGCTCCCAGTTCTGGAGGTTGAAAGCCCAGAGGGCATAGCGCAGTCTTGGCTAAGGCTGGCCTTTGGCTGCATCACTTTATGGGGCAAATGAAAGTGGCAGAATGAGCATGTGGGATCAAGCAAACGATGACTTCTCAAAATAGGAGCAGAGACAGGGATGGGGGCACACACCTGTAATCCCTATACTCGGGAGGTCAAGACACAGCACCGCCCAATAGCGCCACCCTGGGGACCAAGCCTCCGACTGTGAACCTTTGAGGAAACATGATTAAACTGTGCAAACCACAGCACTATATAATACTAAATTTAAAATTAGGATACAAAATTGTAGCTACCAAATGATATCAGGTATACCCAAAAATATGTGTGTAATTAAGTAAAATTAGAAACCTTAATAATAGCTATCTCCAGGTGGTGGTATTTGGATGATTTTTCTCTATAATTTTCCGCATGTCTAATTTCCCAACAACAAATATGCACTGCTTTCATAATTAGGTAAAAATCATTAGGGTTTTTTTTTTCCTTCTTTTTTTAATCAGTGTCGTAGAAGCAGATACGGTTGTAACAGCTGGCCTGTGCCCCCTCTTTGGAAGGAGCAAACCTTTCAGGAGCTGTTTTCTTTTCATCAGGCAGTGCATTTCTCACTGGCAAAGGGGAGAGTAATCAATAGATCCACATCAGAAGTTTTGCCATTATTTCCTCGGGGAGAGACTGCCCCAGCGCCTGAAGTCTGTTCTGTGTGGCCCGGTGCTGCTCCTGGACCTCTGGAGAATTTAGCAGATTAATCACTGAGCTCCTTAACATAATGTCCTCAAGGTTCATGTACAATTATTATGTGTCAGTCAAAAATAAAACTTAAAAAAAATCACCATGCTCCAATAGAGACTTTGCTATTTTGGTTCTGTTGAGCTCTAACCTACAGGCAAACATACAGCAGGCTGATTCCTTGTGGGCAGGCAACCAAGCCCCTGTGAAGGGAAACAGTCTTCTGGCAGGAGGAAGACTGCTTAAACCAGGAGGAAGGACATGATGTCTTGGGGAAAAGGATTTAGAAAAGATAAACTCAAGCTAAACACCTCAGGACCACAGACCATCTGACTTGAGCAGCAGCTGTCTCTCCCCCTCCTGTCTCTCCATTTTCCCAACCAACCCCTAGGGACACAGTCACTGCTCCTCTGCCCCAGACTGAGGCAGGATGGAAGAAATGGGCAGAAAAGAGACATAAAGGAAGAACAAGAGCCAGGTGTGGTGGTGCACAACTGTAATCCCAGTACTTGGGAGGCTGAGACAGGAGGATCACAGGCTTGAGGCCAGCCTCAGCAACTTAATGGGACTCCCAGAAACCTAGTGAGACCCTGTTTCAAAAGAAAAAGATAAAGGGGCTGAGATGTAGCTCAGAGATAGAATACCCCTGGGTTCAATCCCCAGTACCAAAAACAAAACAAAACAAAAACCAGGAAGAACAAAGAGGTGGGATTGCAAATTAGTTCAGCTGCTATGGAGATCAGTGTGGAGATTTCTCAGAAAACTGGGAATGGATCCACCATATGATCCAGCTATATCACTTCTGTGTAGCTCTCTAAAGGGGCTGAAATCAGAGAATTACAGTAATATAAGCATTTCTATGTTCATAGCAGCACAATTCACAATAGCCAAATAATGGAACCAACCTAGGTGTCCATCAACAGATGAATGGACTATAAAATTATGGGATATCCACACAATAGAATTCTAATCAGCAATAAAGAAGAACAAAATAATGTCATTTGCAGGAAAGTGGATGAACCTGTAGAACATAATGTTAAGTGAGATGAGCCAGTCACAGAAAGTGGAGGGTCCTATGTTTTCTCACATATGCCAAAGCTAGGGATTAATCGGGACACCAGAGGAACTCCAGATAATGGAGGAGAAACTTCAGGAGAGCCAGGGAGGTGGTCAAGGGGAAGGGGAGGGGAGAGAGGGAGGACCAATGAAGGAATTACTTTCATCGACACTATGTACATATGTGAGAATACCAATGTCAATCTCAGTATCCCGTATGGGGAAGGGGGAATGGGGAGGGAGACAGGGAAAGTCCACCAAGTGCTGTGTGCATGTCTGTCTCTATAACTATGATTTACATTATGATATGAGATTACAATGCACCAGTAAAGGTATTAAAAAAAAGAAGGGCCTTGAACCCCCCAAATGGGTCTCTCATTCTGGAGACGGGCTGCATGCTCCCTTGAATGTGTATTTCTTGCTTTCCTAAATAAATCTCTGTCTATGTCTTTGACTGGGTAGTGCTAAAATTCTTTTCTGTCATGTAAGCCAAGGACCCCATGAACTCCTCGGACCCTTCACAGAATTGTTCCTTCTCCCGCAACAAAACTTGCTCTTGGCTCATCACTTCATTTCAATCAAGTCACTGCTCTGGTGCCATCTCCTTTAAGAGACTTTTTGTCTTAGTCAGGGCTTCTGTAACAAAATTTGGATGGCTTAAACAGAAAATAATTATTCCTCTCAGTTCTGAAGGCTTGGAAGTCCAAAATGAAAGTGCTGGACTAGCCGGGTGTGGTGGCGCACGCTTGTAATCCCAGTACTTTGGGAGGCGGAGACCGGAGGATCCGGGTTTGCGGCCAGCCTCAGCTCTCTCTCTCTCTCTCTCTCTCTCTCTCCTTAGTGAGGCCCTCCGCAACTTTGTGAGACCCGGTTTCAAAATAAAGTATAAAAAAAAAAATAGGGCCGGGGATGTAGCGCAGAGGTAGAACGCCCCTGGGTTCAATCCCCAGTACCACAAAAAAAAAAAAAAAAAAAAAAAAAAAGTGCTGGACTATTCATTAGTTACTGGGGAGGGCCCTCCTTTTGATTTCCAGAGGGTCACCTTTTTTGCTGTGTCCTCACAGGAGGAGCAGAGAGAGAAAGAGCTTGGTCTCTTCATTTCCTCATAAGGGCACTCCTTTTGTCATGGAAGCCCCACCCCATGTCCTCATCCAAACCTAATTACCTCCCAAGCTCAACATCTCCAAATACCATCTCTTGAGAATTAAATCTTCAATATATAGATATTTTGGAGGGTGTATTCAGTCTGTAATATTTACCCCAAAATTCAATCTAAATTGCCTCCCAAATATCCTCTTCCAGGCACTCTCTTAGCCCTCACCTGGCTAGCTTTTCTTCATATCACTTATTTTCATCTGTCTTGTGAAACTATACCCTGGTTCACTTGTTTATTATCTCTCTCCTTCTCCATTATAATAGACAAACTATGAGAGAAAGAGCTTTCTCAAGTTTGTTTATGTACCCCAGCACCTACAGTGCTGGCCACATAGAGTGGGCTTCCAATAAATGATTGTGCAGTCAATGAGCAAATGAACAAGTCATCCCCCCTCGCCTCACTTGTGGAGTGGATTTTGTGGCAGCTTTACTGCCCTGCACCAAAGTGAGATATCTCAGGTGAGTCAAGGTGCAACAAATCCAGGTGAACCTGGTGATTTGATATACTTCCATATCCAGCTGCCCATTATGCAGTGGGTCATGTAAATGATATTGCCTGGCCCCAAATCTCATTGCTAGAGATGACACTGTCTCAGACAACATCACTCCAACCCAAACTCTCACCAAGGGGATGACCTCACCTCCTGTGCTGAAGATATCCCCACTTCTTACACTGAAGCCTCCGTTGGGTGATGCCCACAAGCTCTGTGCAACTACCCAAGCGTCCCTGAGAGTGGAGTCAAACCTGGCCCTTTTAGTATATGCCACCTGCAGGAGAAGGTGACTTCTCTCATCCTCAGTCCCTTGCCAGATGCCAGGGTGCTAGAGGAGGTTGCCCTTCCCTCAGGGCCCTTGGCCACCTGGGGAGCTTATTGGGATTAACGGAATGCATAATTAATGGAAGTTCATGGACTACACAAATGACCCTGTTAACTATCAAGAGTGAAGGAGCTTAATGAAATGTTGCTTTTGGTCCTTTACTCAGCATGTCCTTAATAAAGGCTCTGAAATATAACACATGTGGCCAACCTTCAGACTGTCATCTTAGCCCTGGATGCGTTGGTCAACAAATGGTCCTATCTTTATGTTTATCATAAACTATTGGGTTACTACCTAAAAATTGTCTCCTTCAAGGTAAAAACACTAGGAATCTCTTGCCTCATGGACACCAAAAATATAAACTACACACACACATGTCTTCACATATTCTAAGGCCAAAATACAAGGCCTGGCTAGGCCACTCCTTATCCCTTTCAGAGTTATAGATGTTACTGGCAGTAGCGAAGACACACATTTCACTTCTTAAACTATGCAATGCTGGGCTCTTGAAAAAGGCATTCAGTAGAACTTTCATGTCTCTAATCGGCCCCAGATGATTGGTTTAATTAAAAGACTCAATGGAAGCCGGGCGTGGTGGCGCACGCTTGTAATCCTAGTACTTGAGAGGCTAAGACCGGAAGATCCGGGTTCACGGCCAGCCTCAGCTACTTAGTGAGGCCATCAGCAACTTAGTGAGACCCTGTTTCAAAATAAAGAATAAAAAATAGGGCTGTGGGTGTATCCCGGAGGTAGAATGCCCCTGGGTTCAATCCCCAGTACCGCAAAAAAAAAAAAAAAAAAAGACACAATGGTCTCCTCAAATAACTCCTTCTCAAATTCCAGTCCAACAAACAAGCCCCTAAATAAGTTCCTATTTTGCCCCAGGTCTTAACCTATCTTTGTAAGTTTTCAATCTTACCCCCATCCTACAAAGCTGGAGGCCAGATCTAGGGCATATACCTTCCTGGGAATCATTAAGCATAGATGTCCCACAGGCCAGACGGTTCTTCATCTAATACAGGACCCATTTAAAACCAAACATTATGTTAAGTGAGATTAGCCAGTCACAGAAAGTGAAGGGTGATATGTTTTCTCTCATATGCGGAAGCTAGGGAGTAACTGGGATACCAGAGGGACTCCAGATAATGGAGGAGAAGCTCCAGTGGAGGAAGGGAGGTGGTCTGGGAGGGGGGATCAATGAAGGAATCACTTCCATCGACATTATGTACACCAATGTCAATCTCAATACCCTGTATGAGGAAGAGGGGGAGAGGGGAGGGAGCCAGGAGAAAGCCCACCAAGTGCTGTGTGCATGTATGTCACTATCACTATAACTACATTGTGATGTGAGACTATAATGCACCAATAAGAGTATAAAAAATAAAAATAAACTTCTACTAGGAAAACAAACAGACACCCTGTCTGGTGCAGCTGTACACCATCCCATTGACTCTTGATCTTACTACTGGTTTGGACACTTTCACTGGTCTACAGTCTGGAAGCTCACATCAACTCTAGTGGGTCCTTGCTTTATAAAGATACCCCTGTCTCACATCCCAGATGACATTGACCTGGCCCAAAATCTCATCACTGGAGATCACATTGCATCAGAGCACATCACCCAACCCAAGACCCTGCTGTTAGAGATGACCTCACTTCCTGTGCTGGAGTCACTTCTCCCCTTACACTAAAGCCACCCAGGGACTGCCTCTCCCAAGGTGCAAAATGGACACAGGACAGTTTTTTCTTTTCTTCCTGAACTTGCTTTCTGCTTAGCCCACATTCCTGGTGGACTCCTGGCTCTCTGCCCAAATGTACACCCCCACCCTTCCATACCTAAGGGAAACTAATATGAGTTATGAAAGTGAATGGAGACTATTGCTTTCCCCAGGAGGCACCTGTTTCATATCTATCAACCCCTTCACCCTCTGGGGAGAGGACCACCTACCCCCGGCTGCCTCCTACTCTCCGGCTCCAGCTTTCCACCATGACTTCTTGCCATGCAGCTCTGAACACGACAACCATAACTACTCAAGCTACAACTGCCTTACAATTAAAGTATGATGCTGAGGCACCAAGGGGTGAATTGTAGGCAGCTCTTAAATTTTATGTTGCCTTGGCATCAAAGTTGGGCTTTTTCATACCAGAAGCAGGGCTCTATCACCCTTGATATAGTTTCCAGTCCTATACTTCCTCCCAGTTCCTCAATGTGGTTGATACATTTATGTGCTTTATACAACTGCCTTCTGGCGACACCTCCCCTTACCTCCATGGGACAGCTACACAGGACCTACTTAACTCACCCCATTGACTCCCACACACTAAACAGATTGTGCAGATATGTGGTAGCAGCCACCTCTCAGTCACAGAATGACCCCATGGAACTCATGCCTGCTTGTTCTAACCCCACCAGTTAGAACTCCCTGCAGAAACCCAAATGAAGGTTTTAGTCCTATAGGTTCATCCCCACCAATCTCTCACATATTCTCCACATGCTGGTTGAGCACACTGCAGTCTATGGACTTCTGTTTTCCTAGTGGGCACCTCTCTTCTCTCGTGGATCTGTGAATATAAGAGGCTTTTGTTATTTTGTGTTTCATTGCACTGCCTCTTCTCTCTCTCCCCTGACTTGCACACCCAAACCGAACTCTCCTCCCAGTCTGGACTCTCTTAGAGGGTGGTTTATGATGACTCTCAAGAGACCTCAATATCAATTTAGAAGAAAATCACAACACAGTTTTCTTAAAATCAGAAACGAGAAAAATATGTCTACTATTTCTCTGAATATTCAACATTTTTTGTAAGTTTTAGCCAATACAATAAAAAAAGAAACAATAATAAATATTGACAAATAGCAAAATTTTAATTTTCAGATTAGAGGATTATTATCCTAAAATGGTTAAGAAATTCTACTAGACCTAAATTTCCTCACCCATAGAGCTGATAGAATAATATCTGCCTTATAGAAATATCATGAGCATTAAAAGAGCTAATACACGTACGATAGTTAAGACAGTGACTATCCCATTGTTAGTTCTCCATAAAGTTAAAGATTATTATTAAAAGAATTGGATAAAGTGAATGGGTAAAAATATAAAATTAATAGTTTTTATAAACAATTAGAAATTTAAATGTTGAGAGAAGAAAATATCATTTTTAGCAAAAACCAAAGCTATGAAATACCCAGGACTAAAATGGATAAGAAAGGCAAAAAATATAAATAAGCAAAACTGTAAAATCTTATTAATATATGAAAAACTGAGATACCTAAATGGAGTGACAACTTTCTATGATAAAATATTATAATAACATTAAAATGTTTCTCCTTCCTAAATTAATTTGTATATTTTATTAAATTTCAAACAATCCTAGTTTGTTATTTTTCCACTGGATATAATAATTTTAAGGATCAACAGAAGAATACCTGGGAGTAGGCAGTAAATTTTTACAAAAAGATAAAAATAAGTGGTTTCCACTGCTAGTATGGTTTGAAGATAACAAAGAGCTTCAGAGAGGACTTGAAGGATCAAATACATGAGGAAAAGGAGACACCTAGAAAAATTTTTTTCTAGTTGTTGCTTTTTCTGCTTGCTTGAGGCATCTGCAGAATCACAAATTGTGTTCTACTGAGAAGCTAAGCAAAAAGTGGCAACTAAGAAAATGAGAGATTAAGTAGAATTTTGAGAACTTTAATCCAGGTGGACAAAAAAAAAAAAAATTGCAGTTCTTGGCTCACCATGGAAGAAAGCCTTGGAATACAAGGGACAAATAGACCAGTCCTTGCTCAGCCTCACACAGTGTCAAACTCAAATACATACTGGATTAGGAATTCACTTCTATCCTAACAGTCTACTCACTAATCAGGAAAAATCCTTTCTAGAAAATCTAACATTATTCAGAGACTCAAATTAATTTAGTAATTTATCAGATATGTTAACATTCCATTAAAAAATACCAGGCGTTCCAGGAGACAAGAAAAACTGCTATGGGGTGGGGAGGGGGGGAGATAGAGATAGAGAGATATATAGAGAGAAGAATGGTAAGTCAAACCCCATGAAAGAATAATGACAAAAATAATAGACAATAAGAAATAATAAAATAGGCAACAATCATACATTAGATAAAATCACCAGAGCTTAAAGTTGTTTCTTTGAATATCTTAAAGAGAACAAAATTACAAATCTTAGCAAGACTGATTAAGAAAAAAAGTGGCATAAATTATCCATATCAAAGATCTAGGAGATTAAAGATGGTGGAATAGAGGGAGACAACATGTTTCAGGCACTATGAGACTCAGAACTCAACCAGCGGGAAGACTGCTTCTTGGCAACGGAAGAAAAGCAGCCAAAACTCAACAAAACAACAACAGCCAAAACACGGTGGAATTGGAGGCAGCAGAGAGAGCAGAGGATTGAAAGGAGCTCCTCACATCTCGCCTGGTGAGCGGAGGGTGGTGGCTGGTGCCATATTGGCCAGGCTGCGCTGGGACTGGCAGCTGCTGGGACCGCATCTCCCAGAGACCAACTCCAGCAAAGAAGCAGCAGAATCTTGTGGAGCCAGTGAATACAGACCATCATAAAAAGTCAACTTTTCTCTCCATGCTCTACAAAGACCCAACTACCCAGATGGCCCAGCTAGATCCTGTGACTGCAGCTGAACTCATCTCTGCCTGCAGGGACCAGAGTGCTCGTCAAGACCATGAGTTAGCAAACTGTCCCATTGGGAGACTGCCCTGCGCGGCCACGGGGACTTGCGTGGCAAAAACAGACTCACAGGGTCTGTGAGTTTGCAAATCACCCCTGTGGAGGTGGGGTTGGGGGCTACAGTCAGACAGAGCAGAAACATGAATTAGCAGACAGCCCCTAGAGTCATTTGGGCGGGATGGATCTAGAGCCAGAAGTTCTCTGTGTCCTTGCAGGGTCTCCTGTCATCACACAGGACAGCCTGCTGTGGTATCTGTGGGGTGAAATAATTCAGCCAACCAAGTTACAGGCTCAGAAAGCTATAAATTTGTGCCTGACTGTGTTTGGGCACTACAAGCACCAACGCCAGAGGCAAACAAAGGCTCATGTTATCGCAGCTGCCCAGAGTAGCAGTGGTGTCCCTGGGGCTAAATAACTGAGTCACCCAAGCCCCAGGCTCAAAATGGTACAATCTCTCCCTGCCAGAGCTTGGACCCTGAAAGCGGGGAGGCCAGGGGCTGGCAGGGGTTCACGTGACCACAGCTACAGGCTGGGAACTCAACACTCCCTCCACCAGCAGAGTTTGTGTCTGGCATACATGCATGCTAGTGACTGACAGCTGCATGTGATCACAACCAGCAGATCAGCAGTGGTGTCCCTGGGCCTTCAAAGCTCAGTGAACCGGGCCACAAGCTCAGAACATAGCAATTGCTGGCCCTGCTGAGCTTAGGTCCACTAGCCACAGAGGCTGGAGGTCAGTGCTCTTCAGTTTCATGGATTCACAATCAGCAGAGCAGCAGTGGTGTCTGTGAGGCATTAAATCCCAAACAGCAGGCTGCAGGCTCTGAACAGAACATCATAGTCTCTGGCCCTACAGAGTTTGGACCTGGAGAGCATGGCAGGCTGCAGCCAATCAGAGACTCCTGTTTGCCTGCACTAAGAATATCTAGCTAAAGAGACTATGGGGGACACACTCAAAAGTTCGATTATATGAGACAGATTTGTAGAGGCAAATATATACCCCCAGCATAGACCTTATTATGAAGGTCTATTACAAATAAACACAGGACTCACACACAAAGAGGAAGATGTCAAGACAACAGAAATACAAACCTGAGAACTCTGAAAACATGAGAATGAAGAACAGTGAGGAAACAAGAAACTCCCACAACTCAACAACAAAGAAGGTCACCAATACTGACCTGCAGGAAATGCCAGAAGGAGAATTCTGAATTTTGATCTTCAATATGATAAAAGGCTTCAAAGAAAGTGTACAGGAAATGAAAGAGCATATCAATAGAGAAATAGAGGCCCTAAGTAAGAACCGAAAAGAGGCTTTGAATGAAATGAAAGAGTCAATAAATAAAGACTGCAATAGAAACCACCTCTGGCAGGCTAGACCACATGGGAAACAGAGTATCACTCTTGGAAGACAGGACATTTAAAACTGAAAACACAGTAAACAATATAAAGAAGACAATACAACAATATGACCTGAACATCCAAGAAATATGAAATAATATGAAATGACCCAACTTACAGATGATAGGCATTGAAGAAGGTCTAGAAGCAGAAACCTCTTCAGAGAAATAATATCAGAGAAATTCCCAAACATAGAAAAAGACTTGGACATTCACGTACAGGAGACATTCAGAACACCAACAAGACAAGATCAAAGAAGGACTTCCCCACACCACGTAATAATCAAAATGACTAACAGAGAGGCCAAGAAAGAATATTAAAAGCAGTGAGAACAAAAGAATGGGTGACATTCAGGGGCAAAACAATAAGAATCACTCCAGACTTCTCAATCCAAGTCATGAAAACTAGGAGGGGCTGGTATAATGTACTCCAGACACTGGAAGAAAACAATTTCCAACCAAGACTGCTATATCCAGCAAAGATATCATTCAAAATTGATAGAGAAATAAAAACATTCCAAGACAAGCAGAAACTAAAAGAATTCATGACTACCAAGCCAGCACTAGAGAAAATACTTAAAGAAATAAAACACAAAGAAGTAAAAAGAAGCAAATACCAGAACCAGAGGAAGGAAAAACTCCACCAGAGGGGCAACTAAGCAAAGGAGAAATAACACTACATCAAACAGAAAATAGAACTCAAAATGACAGGAAACAAAAATCATATCTCAATAATAACACTGAATGCCAAAGGTCTTAACTCCCTAATTAAAAGACATAGACTGGCAATGTGGATTAAAGAACATAACCCAACTATATGCTGCTTGCGAGAAACTCACCTTACAGCCAAGGATATCCATATGCTAAAGGTGAAAGGATGGAAAAAGATATACCGTGCAAATGGAGACTGAAAACAATCAGGAGTAGTAATGCTCATATTTGACAAAAAAAACTTTACCCTAAAACACATCAGAAGAGAAAAGCAGGTCACTTCTTATTAATAAAAGGAACAATACAACAAGAAGTTAAAATGATAGTAAACATTTATGCGCCGAATATGAGTGCACCCACTTTTATAAAACAAATTCTTCAGGACATCAGGTCTCAAATGGACCCAAATACAATAAAATTGGGAGACTTCAACACACCACTAGATCGATCTTCCAGGCAAAAGATGAGTAAAGGCTCTTCAGACCTAAAGAACGCTATAAACTAAATGGACCTAATAGACATATACAGAATATTTCAACCAACAACAGCTGAATACACATTCTTCTCAGCTGCTCATGGAACCTTCTCCAAAATAGACCACATCCTGGGCCACAAAGCAAGTACCAGCAAATTAAAAAATGTGATATAATTCCCTGCATCTTTCCAGATCATGATGGAATGAAAGCAGAAATCAACAACAGGAAGATCAAAAGAAATTACATAAATATATGGAGACTGAATGACACACTCTTGAATGAGGACTGGATCAGAGAAGAAATAAGAGGAGAAATAAAAAATTCCTAGAATTAAACAAAAATAGAGACAAGACATAGTAAAATTTATGGGACACTTTGAAGGTGGTTTTAAGGGGAAAATTGATGGCACTGAGTGCACAATAAGAAAAACAGAAAGTCACCAAACAAACAACCAAATGACATACCTCAAATACCTAGAAAAATAGAAGTAGTCAAATCCCAAAGCCAGTATAAGGCAGGAGATAATTAAAATCAGAGCAGAAATCAATGAAATAGAGAGCAAACAACAATACAAAGGATCAACAAAACAAAAAGCTGGTTCTTGGAAAAGATTAACAAGATTGACAAACCCTTAGCCAACCTAACCAAAATAAAGAGAGAATCAACCCAAATTATTAAAATCAGAAATGAAAAAGGACATATCACCACAGACAGTGGGGAAATCGAAAGAATCATCAGAAACTATTTTAAAAATTTATATTCTAATAAACTGGAAAACATGGAAGAAATGGACAGATTTCTAGATACATACAACCTATTTAAATTAAACCAAAGAAGATATAGAAAACCTAAACTGGCCAATAGCAAGCAAAGAGATAGAAACAGCAATAAAAAGCCTTCCATCAAAGAAAAGCCCAGGTCCAGACAGATTCCCAGCTGAATTCTACAAAACTTTTATAGAAGAACTAAATCTAATACTTCACAAGTCATTCTATGAAATTGAAAGAGATGGAATTCTTCCAAACTCCTTCTATGAGGCCAGTATCACCTTAATACCAAAACTGAATAAAGATCCCTCAAGAAAAAAATTACAGGCCAATATCACTGATGAACATAGATGCAAAAATTCTAAACAAAATACTAGCGATGCACATTCAAAACACATTAAGAAAATTGTACACAATGACCAAATTGGTTTCATCCCAGAAACGGAAGGCTGGTTCAACATATGCAACTCAATACATGTTATTCACCACATAAATAGAACTAAGAACAAAAATCACATGATCATCTCAAGATGCTGAAAAAGCATTTGACAAAATCTAACACCCATTCATGTTAAAAAACCCTGCAGAAAATTGAAATAGAAGTAACTTATCCCAACATCATTAAGGCAATATAAAATAAACCCAAAGCCAACATGATAATGAACAGGGAAAAACTGCAGGAATTCCCTTTGAAATCAGGAACAAAATAAGGATGCCTACTATCACCATTCCTTTTCAATGTAGTCTTCGAGACTCTTGCCAGAGCAATAAGACAAGAGAAGTATATAAAAGGTGTTCAAATAGGAAAAGAAGACTTAAAATTATCTCTATTTGCAGATGAATGATCCTATGTCTAGAAGACCCAAAAAACTAAAAAAACAAAAGACTGCTAGAGTCGATTAACAAATTCAGCAAAGTAGCAGGATACAAAATCAACCTAAAAAAATCAGTAGCTTCTTTTTAATTGTGTGTGTGTGTGTGTGTGTTTGTGTGTGGTACGGGGGATGGAACCCAGGGGCATTCTTCCTCTGAGCCACATGCCCAGCCCTATTTTTTATTCTTTATTTTGAAACAGGGTCTCACTAAGTTGTGGAGAGCCTCACTAAGTAGCTGAGGCTGGCCACGAACCTGCGATCCTCCTGTCTCAGCCTCCCAAGTACTGGCATTACAAGCGTGCACCACCATGCCCGGCTAATCAATAACCTTTCTATATGCCAACCATGAATCCACTGAGAAAGAAATCCAGAAAACAATTCTGTTCACAATAACCTCAAAACCAATAAAATACTTAGGAATAAACCTAACCAAGGAGGTAAAAGACCTCTACAATGAAAATTAGAAAACATTAAAGAAATAAACTGAAGAAGATCTTAGAAGATGGAAAGATCTCTCTTGCTCTTGGATAGGCAGATTAAATATTATCAAAATGGCCATTCTACCAAAAGTGATCTACAGAGTCAATGCAATCCCTATCAAAATACCAATGTTATTCTTCACAGACCTAGAAAAATCAGCCATAAATTTCATATGGGAAAACAGAAGACCCAAAAGAGCCAAAGCAATTCTTAGCAATAAGAACCATGCAGGAGGCATCACAATTCCTGACTTCAAATTATACTACAGAGTTATAGTAATAAAAAGCAGCATGGTATTGGCACAAAAACAAACCCATAGATTAATGGAATAGAATAGAAGATACAGAAACAATTCCACACACTTATAACCAATTGATTTTTGACAAAGGTGCCAAACACATATATTGGAGAAGACAGTCTTTTCAACAAATGGTGTTGGGAAAACTGGTTATCCATTTGTAGAACAATGGAATTAAATTTTTACCTCTCACCCTGCACAGGAGTCAACTCGAGATGGATCAAAGACCTGAAAATTAGACCAGAGACTTTGAAGCTACTAGAGGAGGGCATAGGTCCAACACTTCAACATATAAGCCCAGGCAGGTACTTCCTCAACAAGACCCCCAAAGCTCAGGAAATTAAAACAAGATGTAATAAATGGGATGGCATTAAACTAAAAAGTTTCTGCTCATCAAAGGAAACCATCAAGAGTCTAAAGAGAAAGCCTATAAAATGGGAGATGAACTTTGCCAGCTATCCCTCTGATAGAGTACTAATATCTAGAACATACAAAGAACTTAAGATATTACACTAAAAAAAAACCCAATCAAGAAATGGGCAATTGAACTAAATAGACACTTCACAAGAGAATAGATACAAATGGCCAATAAATACATGAAAAATGTTCAACATCATTAGCAATCAGGGAGATGCAAATCAAAATCACACTGAGATTTCATCTAACCCCAATCAGAATGGCAATCATCAAGAAATCAAAAAACAATAAATGTTGGCGAGGATATGGAGAAATTAGAACTCTTCTACACTGTTGGCGGGATTGCAAATTAGTTCAGCTGCTATGGACATCAGTGTGGAGATTCCTCAGAAAACTGGGAATGGATCCACCATATGATCTGGCTATACCACTCCTGGGTATCTTTCCAAAGGGGCTGAAATCGGAGAACTACAGTAATATATGCATATCCATGTTCATAGCAGCACAATTCACAATAGCCAAATTATGGAACCAACCTAGGTGTCCATCAATAGATGAATGGATTACAAAATTATAGGACATTCACACAATGGAATTCTACTCAGCAATAAAGAAGAACCAAATAATGTCATTTGCAAGAAAATGGATGGACCTGGAGAACCTTATGTTAAGTGAGATTAGCCAGTCACAGAAAGTGAAGGGTCATTTGTTTTCTCTCATATGCAGAAGCTAGGGAGTAATTGGGATACCAGAGGGACTCCAGATAACGGAGGAGAAACCTCAGTGGAGTTAGGGAGGTAGTGGGGGAAAGCGAGGGTAAGAGTGATGATCATTGCAAGAATTACCACCATCGACTTTGTGTACATATGTGAATATACCAATGTCAATCTCCTACTCTCTATGGGGAAGGGGGGATGAGGAGGGGGGGCACAAATACTGCGTGCATGTATGTCACTGTCAACATGATTTACATTATGGTGTGAGACTATAATGCACCAATAAAAGCATATTAAAAAACAGAGAAAAACAGAATTTAGAAAATGTGGATCCTATAGATATTAAAAGAGCCTATCTAATATTGTATCGATAAATCTGATGACATGTGAGGTACACAATTTACCATACTGAAATATGAAAAAACTAGAAAATCTGCATGTGTTTCAAATTTAATTTAAATACCTGTGTGGTAGCCAGAATGGTGGGTCCCCAAAATGTTCATACCCAAATCCCTTGAACCTGTGAATAAGGTCATCTTGTATGGCACAAAGGGCTTTGCAGAGGTGATTAAGGACCTCCAGATGACAGATTATTTTGGATCATCCAGGTAGGCCATTGTAATCATGTGGGTCTTTAAAAGTGGAGAACCTTTTCCACTCTGTGCTTGGAGGAAGGTGTGATGAAAGAGGAAGGGTCAGAGAGATGCAATGTTGCTGGTGTTGGAGATAGAGGAGGGGGGCCATGAGCCAAATAGGCAGCCTCTGGAAACCAGAAAAAGCAAAGGATTTCCACCTAGAGCCTTCAGAAAGGAACACGGTCCCTCCAGCACCTTGGTTTTAGCACAGTGAGGTCTGTGTTGGACTTCCAGTCTACCAAAGATTATCTGCCAAGATAAAGCTATGGTAATTTGTTACAGCAGCCACAGGAAACAAAATACAATTTATTAAAGAAATTGAATCCCTAATTTAAAAATCTTCCCTTACAGAAACTCTAGTCCCAGATTGACTTTCCCAAAGTTATGCAAATTCCTCCAGAGAATAGAGAAGAGGGAACACATATCAACTCTCTTGACGAAGCCAGAAAACTCTGAATCCAAAGTCTGACAAGGACATTATAAGAAAAGAAAATTACAGGCCAATGAATGTAGATGCAAACATCCTTAACAAAGTACAAGCAAACAAAATTCAGTATGCACATTAAAGGATAATATAACACAAACAATATGACTTTGTTCCATGAATATAAAGTTTCTAACATTAGAAAATGAATCATTATGATTATTACTATTATTATTATTGGTATTTTTATTATTTTGGTACTGGGGATTGAACCCAGGGGCATTCAACTCCTGAGCTACACTCCCAGCCCTTTTTATTTTGAAACAGTCTTGCTAAGTTGCTGAGGCTGCCCTTGAACTTGCGATCCTCCTGTCTCAGCCTCCCAAGTACTGGGATTACAGGCCTGCACACTGCTCCCGGATTTTTTTTTTCTTCAGGGTAGGGGATTGAGGATTGAACCAGGGCTTCAGGCATGCTAGACAACTGTGAGTCCTTATAATTTACCACTTTAACAGATTAAGGAGAAATTCTATATGATCATCTAGATAGATACAAAGAAATTATTTGGTACTATTCAATACACATTTATGACTAAAAAAAAACTTAAAAAACTAGGAAGTCAGCCAGGCATGGTGGTGCACACCCATAACCCCAGTACTTGAGAGGCTGATACAGGAAGATTGCAGGTTGAAGGACAGTCTCAGCAACTTATCAAGACCCTGTTTCAAGATTTAAAAAATATATATATAGGACTGAGGGTGTAGCTCAGAGGTAGACTGACCCTAGGTTCAATCCGTAGTACCACAAACAAAACAAAACAAAAACTAGGAAGAGACAGGAACTTCTTTAATTAGATAAAGATGTTCCAAAAAGAACATACAGTCAACATCATATCCAGTGGGAAAATATTAAAAGCATTTCCATTTGAGATCAAGAAAGGAACAGGGATTCGTTCTATGTCCACTTCCATTCATCATTGCATTAAAAATCTTAGTGCACAAATAAAAGATTTGAAAGGAAGAACTTGTATATGAGGGGAAAAACCCAAAAATAAAAATTTAGAATTAAAAGTAAATTTAACAAAGTCACCATATACACAATCAATATAGAAAAGTCAATTTTATTTTTTACGATAAAAAAACAGTTTAACCTAAAATTTTGCTAGCCAGAACAAAAAGTAAAAAAAAAAAAAAAAATTACTTGGTGTCACAAAACTCAGATACCTAAGAATAAATCTAAAAAAATACGTGCAAGTTCTGCACATTGAAAAACTCCAGGCATCACTGGGGGAAATGAAAGAAGATCTAAACAAATAGATATTCCATATTCGTAGGTCAGAAGAGTCACTACTGATGTCAATTCAAGACTCACTGAAGATGTCAGTTCTCTCCAAATTTACTGTAAATTCAATGCAATCTTAATTAATTCCCAAAAGGTATTTTTGTGACAATCGACTAAATTTTTAAATTATGTATAATTGCAAAAGGCTGAAAATAACCAAGATACGCATGAAGAAGAAAGCAAATATGATATTTCTACTAGATACCAAGGTTTTTATACATTATAATAATTAAAATAGTATGACATGGATACAAAAGTAGAAAAGTAAACTAATAAAACAGAATCCATAATAGACATATACATACATGAACACTTGATTTATATCAAAGGTGACATTGCATGTGAAAGGTCTCTTTTTAATAAATTCTATCTCTTTTCAATTATTTGTACATTCATATGGAGAAAACAAAATTCCACTCACATTTCATATTAATACAAAAATTCAATTCCAGGAGAATTGTACATCTAAATTTGAAAGATAGAAAAAGAAAAATTCTAAAAGATAACACCGAACTATCTTCATGACCTTGGATAGACAGAAGAAAAGAAACCACTTTTCTTTTTTCAAGAAAGCACTTAGGATAATAAAAAAAATCATGATAAATGTACTACATTAAAAGTAAGAACTTCTGTTCATCAAAAGACACAATATAGAAAATGAAAAAGGCAGCCACAGCCTAGGAGAAGATATTTACAATGCATGTAATGACAGAAGATTAATCTATAATATGTAAAGAGCCCCACAGATCAATAAGAAAAAGACAGACAACCTCATGGAAAATTGGGCCCCAGACTCAAACAGACACTTAGCAAAAGAGGATATCCAAAAGCCAATATACGTATGAAAAAGTTTCCACTTTGATAGTCATTAGGAAAATGCAAATTAAAGTCAAATACATACACACCCACTAGGATGGTTAAATATTAAGTAGACTGACATTGACAGGAATGTGACAAAATAAATTGGGGAGCAGGTGTATAAATTAATACAAACAACCCCAAACTGTCATTATCAATTAATACTGCATATTCACATCCTCTATAATCCAGTGATCCCATTCGTAGGTGTATGCCCAAGAGAAGTAAGTATATACATGAGCCAAAAGACATGTATACGAATGTGCACAGCAGTATTATTCAAAATAACAACAACAAAAAAAAAACTGGAAGCAATTTAGATATCAAAAAATGAAGAGGAGAAGAAAGTTACAAAGTTTCAGTTAGATAAGAGGAATATGTTCTGGTGGGTTTTTTTTTTTTCTGTACTGGGGATTGAACTCAGGGGCATTTTACCTCTGAGCTACACACCCAGCCCTATTATTCTTTATTTTGAAACAGGGTCTCACTAAGTTGCGGAGGGCCTCACTAAGTAGCTGAGGCTGGCCGTGAACCCGGATCCTCCGGTCTCAGCCTCTCAAGTACTGGGATTACAAGCATGTACCACCACACCCTGCCAGTTCTGGTGTTTCACTCTCTACCAGAAATCCATCTTACTGAATTCTCACATCAACCCCATGTGGAGGGTCTTATTATTTCCATTTTACTGGTGAGGACGTTGAGGCCCAGAGTGTGCACCTGGTTTTGTTATTTCAACCTACCTAGAACTCAGAGAACCCGTACAAGTCATGGACCTCTGAGGGACACTTAAGATCCAAACTATAGCAGGGCTAGGATGTGGCTTGGTGATAGAGTGCTTGCTCAGCATGCCTGAGGCCCTGGGTTCGATTCCCAGCACCACAAGTAAAAAATCAAGGAAAATTCACCAGGCATAGTGGCACATATCTGTAATCCCAGAGGCTTTGGAGGCTGAGATAGGAAGATCGCAAGTTGGAGGCCAGCCTGGGTAACTTAGCAAGACCCTGTTTCAAAATAAAAAGTAAAAAGGGCTGGGGAGGGCTCAGTGGTAGAGTGTTCCTGGGTTCAATCCCAGTACCACTGCTTCTTCAAAGAAGATCCAAGCTGGGCGTGGTGACACACGCTTGTAATCCCAGTACTTGGGAGGCTGAGACCAGAGGATCCAGGTTCAAGGCCAGCCTCAGCTAGTTAGGCCCTCCGCAACTTCGTGAGACCCGGTTTCAAAAATAAAGTATAAAAAATAGGGCCAGGGGTGTAGTTTGGAGGTAGAACGCCCCTGGGTTCAATCCCCGGTACCACAAAAAAAAAAAGAAGATCCAAACTATAATACTCATTAACCTTTAAAACACAATTAAAATCATATAAATTTTGTGTACAAATTATACCTCAATAAAGTTGATCTAAAGAGAAAAAGGAAATCACCAGAAATCCCACCACCAAGAGACAACCATTACCATGTGTGTGTTTTCATGACACCAGGGCGCGCACACACACCAGTCATGTTCTGTGTTCTATTTCTTTTCTCTCTCAATAATAGATCAGGAAAACCTTTCCCTGTCAATACATAGAAGGCTGCATCTGCATATAAAGAGTGGTAGAATACAACATTTTGTCAATGTGACCTGATTTACTCCCATTCTCTCTGTTGGAAAATTAAGATGTTTCTAATTTTTCACTATTATAAACACTACCATGACTATCCCTGTAACTAAATGTTTACACAACCTGAATTATTGCCATAGGATAAATTTCTGCCAGTAAAATGACTGAGTCACAGGAGGTCACATTTTTAAAGAGATTTGATTTATCTTTCAAAATTTCCCTCCCACATCAGCCTGCATGCCCAGCAGCCTGCTCTCGGTCTTGACTGTATTCCAGCCAGTGCTGTGGTAATTCATGGGAACAGACGCAAGGTAAATCCTCTAATTGACACACGTTGAAATCCCACAGCTTCAGAAGTTATTGAAACCTCACAAAGGCAGTCTCAGCCCCAACTTAACTGAATTCAAGTCCCATAAAGTATTTGAGGGGGGGGGGTCTGAAAGCATTCCTAACTGAGCACATCCAGGACCCAAGCTCAGGACAAAAGCCACCACAGGACTTGCTAAAGGAATATTGAGTCAAGGGGCGAGAAGGAGTCACTTCATCCCAAGCTCAGATGCTCCCTAGCCCTGCACCCACTGTACTTCTTTGGACCAAACCTTGTTGGAGAGCAGTCTTTTGGGGAGACAGGGATCCTGGAAGTTGCACATATCTCTGTGGTATTGCAACTGTTGTGCGCCAGTGCGAACCCAATTGGATCCACTTTATTCCCATCCTTGGCACAACTGCATGTGGCCTGGGGATACTTATTTAACCTCTCCATAGCCCAATGTCCTCAAGCGAAGAGAAAAGAAAGGAAAGAAAGGAAAGGAAAGGAAAGGAAAGGAAAGGAAAGGAAAGGAAAGGAATAGAAATTGAGTTAGTCCATTGAGTTAGGAGGATGGCATGAGATAATACAACCAAAATCACTAGCACCATCCTGGCTCTTTTTGGTAGGAATTATTATTGTTCATCCCCGCCCACCCCCACCCCCATATTGGCTTCAGGCAGCAGAAGCCTACAAAAGCAACTTCCGGCCTTCATATTCTGTCCCATCTGCCCTGGTGTCCATGCAAAAGGCCACCCATCATGTTCATTTTAGACCTGCCTAATGCCACGAAGATAAACTCGATACACTCAGGACACGAAACCTCATTCTTAGGAGAGGCCTGCCCACCGCTCTGCCTCCAGGACCGAGCCTGACAAATATAGCAGAAATTACAGGCATTTGATTTAAGGCTATGTGTGTACACTTGGCCCGAGCCAAGCCCCAAACCTTACTTCTGCCGCTGCATCAAAGAACCATCTCTCCTCCAGTGTTCAGGCCCAGAGTAAGCAGCAATTAGGGAGGTAGCCCCTTCTTATTTTTAGCCTTAAAAACCCCCAAAGCCAACATACCAGCGCTCACGCAAGCGTCTCTAGCAAGCTGTTGTTTGACTTGGGTTGAGAAAATGACAGGCTGAGTCCTGCACCAAGCAGAGAAGGGGAAAAAAAAACGGGGAAAAAAAGAGTTTTATTTTCCCTCCTCGGCCAACCTCCATCCCCCTCAACTCCTCCCCTCGGCCTGGGTGGACCCTGCCTGGGTAATCGTCCCCTGCTATATTTAAAAACCACAGATGTGTTCGGTGGAGACTCAATTTCGGAATTGCAGTCGGCGTCCCCTGAGGACAAGGGGAAAGCCGGTGCCGCGCGCCCGCCTGCTGCCTGGCGTCCCAACTCCGCGGAATCCAGGTCAGGACGCCGCGCGCGGTGTGGGGCCGGCGGCGGCGGCGGGCACGGTGCGGGGGGCGGCCGGGGCTGGGGGCTCCGCCAGCCTTGGGTCTCGGGGCTCTCCGGACGCGGGGTGCGGGCTCCACGTCCCCGCTGCTGATCCGGGAGCGATCTGGAAGTCTCCCCTGGGCGCGCGAGGCTAAATATGCGCGGCTTGCCATTCGGTGCGGCTCTGCCTCCCAGCTGATAGGGTGACGCGCGGCTCGGAGGCTTGGAGATTGGCTTTTTGATTTGGCTTCTCACGGCAGCTTAACGGGCAAAGCTCTCGGCTCGCCCAGAAACGGCCCCTCCGCGCGTCCCCTCTGCGCGGCGAGGCCGAGACGTCTCCCGCCGCGCCGGCGTGCGGCCCCGGGAAAGCCCGAGCCGGGGTCCCTCGGAGCCGCCCGGGCGCGCCGGGCTCTCGCCTCGCAGCCCCTCCCGGCAGGGATCCCCGCGCCAGCGGCCGGGACTCCGGGCCTCTCCGGAGTCGGGGTTCTCCCGGTCCCCTCCCCGCGCCCCGGCCCCGGCCCCGGCCCCGCGCCCCGCGCCCGCCCAGCCCCGCGCTCCAGATGCGCCGTCCCGCAGCTCCCTGACAGCTGCGACCCCACGAGCCCCGGCGGGCGGGCGGCGGCGGCGGGGGCCGCGGAGTGACATGCCCGGGACGCGGCTGCGGCCGGCGGGCAGCCCGCGGGGGCGATGAGCCGCGGCGGCCGGTAAGGAGCCGGGCGGCGGGGGCCTCGCGCACCTTCCTCGCCCCTCTCACTGGCCCACTGGGCTCGGGAGGCCGAGAGGAAACGGTGAGTAATGGGGTGAGCCTCCTGCCCTTCCCCCTCAGCGGGCGGCCGAGGCAGGGGGACGGAGGCTGAGAGGCTGGGGATGCCCCCGGAGGGTCCCTGGCTGCGAATAATTATGTTAATTAAGTTATTCCTCAGGATCGTTCGTGTGCACTGTCTTCTTGTGGATTTAGAGCCGGTAGAAGTGGGGGGAGGGCGCCCCAGAAAGTGTCCGTTGTGTCTGCGGTGTTGGAGGGGGAGGTCTGGCAGAGTGTCTCCGAGGGTGCTGGGAGACGTGCCTGCGAATGTGTGTACGGTAGAGTCGTGGGTTGCTAGATTCGTGGCGGGCGCTCAGCTCTTTGGGGAGACTGCTGTGTTGCGTGCTGGATGCGTGTGTGCATGTGTGTCGCCTGTGCCAGAGCGTGTTGTGCTCCTGGGGCTGAGTGCCCACCGGGGTTGGGGGCTAGGACGAGAGCGCGTTATCCAATCGGCGCGCGCACGCGTCCCCACACGCACGCACGCGCGCACCCCAACCTCGGGACTCCACCGCCCGGGGTCGGGAACTGCAGCCCCTGCGCACCCTCCGGCTGTGGCCAAAGGCGCGGCGGAGAAGGAGGGGTTCTCCAGTCAGAGCTCTCCAGACCCAGGTGGTCTGGGAGGTCCCGGGCAGTGTGGAGAGAAGCAAGCCAAGTGTACAACTAAGCTCCCCCTCCCCTGCCCCCGAACACACACACGCGCGCGCGCGCGCGCACACACACACACACACACACACACACACAGCCACCGGCCCTCGTTTAGAGGCTAGCGCTGCAGGCCCTAGCTGACCTGCCCCGAGGACCCGAGCCACTGGGAGACGATGAAAGCGATTTGCTTCAGGGAAAAAAAGCAGTTTTTCGTCTTTATTCATTGTGTTTTATTTTTAACCGCGGATGGGGGGGGGTTAAATAGAACAAACGCCTTTAATGCAGTGCCATAAATTTACCCGCTTGCTGCTGCCCGCCTGCTCTCTCTCTCTCTCTCTCTCTCTCTCTCCCTCTCCCTCTCTCTCTCCCTCTTTCTCCTGGCGATTAAAAAACAACCCTGAACGCGGTGCTAAGGTTTCCCAGGCAGAAGGATTGGAATTGGGTGCAATTTATCAGAAACGCAGACTGCAGCCGGGAGCCGGGTGTGGAGCTCCTGGGTGGTCAAGAAACCCCTGAGAAGGGGGGGGGATGTGGGTATGTGATAGAAACACATCCGGCTTTCTGGTGGGGCACCAAAAGGGAAGCCTCCGGGCCTCCAGCGACCTGGTGACTGGCAGCCGCGTGTGATTAATCTTCCACAGCTGTTGTGCCCCGTCCACTTGAGCTGAGCTCTTGTTTACCTCGGTTTTCAAATATAGCTGCTGCGCCATGCTCTTCTTGAAATAGGGGGATCAGCTCACTGTATGGGCGCTTTGCCTCCCTCAGGTCCTTCCTTTTGCTGGCCTTGCTAGCTGCATCCAACTTTGAGAAAAGGCTGTCCCTCTGTGCCTTGCAGTCCTTCAAATGAGGATGGTGGATGGTCAAGGCTTATGGTGACTAGATGTGGCCTGATCAGTCCAGCTCCTCATTGCAATCCACAGTGCCCGTCTGCAGTCCTTGCTCACAAGTTCACTCCCTAGTCTCCTTTTTCTTAAAAAAAAGTATACACGCACACATCTATATATCTATATCTATAGATAGATACAGATAGATAGATAGATAGATAGATAGATAGATGTAGAGAGAGACTTGGTTGAGAAGTAGCAGGTAGAACCTATAGAACTGGACTCAGTTGCAGGGGTTCTTTCTTTAACTTAATGGCGATGGGGAAGCCATTCATTTCCTCTGCCTAGAATGCTTATTTAATTTCCTCGGACACTCCCAATGTGCTCCTATTCACCCTCCAGCTCTCAGCTACTTCCCAAGAAAGCCTTCCATACTTTCTCCCTATTTCATACACCCCAACCCAAACCTATTGCTTTGAAGTTATTTAAAGATGCACATTAAATGTATTTATATGGTTGAGTCATGCTGGGCACAGCTCTGGACAATAAGCTCGGTGAAAGGAAGAAAGATGACTGGTGTTGGTCCACCAACATCCTCAGGGCCTAGAGCTGTACCTGCCATAGAACAGGCTCACAGTAATGTTGGTTGAATGAATGGAATTGGAAGACAAGTTCCGGCTTCCTGTCTCTGCTCTTGCTGCTCTGATCTCCACTTTGCACTGCCCTCTACAGTCTCCTGGTCAAAGAAAGGAGAAGAGGTCTATCAAAGTGACCCTGTTTAAAAAAAATAAAAAATTCCCTTCCCCTGTGCCCTTCCATGGGCTGTGACCCTGCACACTTGCCCCATTCCTGCCCGGCTCCCACGTAAGGCAGTTCCTGTTCTGTCTCTGGGCACAGTCATTGGTATTGTCCCACGGGCAGAGATTATGGGCATTGTTCCCTGGGCCACATGGTCCAATCATTGCCCACAATCTGGATTTGGGGAACATGCCATATATCTTGACTTTTCTTCAAGTCACCAAGTTGATAAGAAGAGAGCAGTAACTCCCCTTCACTCAAGCTTGGTTGTTTTTGAATATTTGGTGAAGTTCAGAAATACATTAGACTTCAAAAGAGAAAGCCTTTATTTATTCATTCAGCCAGCCATTGATTCAATAAATATTCAACGACCACCTTCCCTGCCAGCATGTGCTAGGTGCAGAGCCAAGGAAAATAGAATGGTCTCTTTCCTCATAAACATGCATCCCAGTGGGGATAACCAACCAGTGAACAGGCAATTGACATATAAAGGGATTTTTTTCAGTACTGGGGATTGAGCCCAGGGACATTCTACCTCTGAGCTACACCCCCAGCCCTATTTTTTTATTCTTTATTTTGAAACAGAGGGTCTCACTAAGTAGCTGAGACTGGCCCAGAACCTGCGATCCTCCTGTTTCAGCCTCCCAAGTACTGGGATCACAAGTGTGCGCCACCACACCCGGCTACATATAAAGGGATTTCTGCCATTGGAGGGGAAATTGTAGGTCAATGGAAGCATATTGGAAGAGCACCTCTCCATAGGGCTTTAAGGACTCTTAGGAACAGCTAAGCCCAGAAAGGAAGGATGAGTAGGGTTTGCTTTGGTGAAAGAGGGGAGAGGAGGAGAGGGAAGGTAAGAAAGTGTTGTGAGTGAGAGGATGCGTATGCAAAGGGTGAGTTTGGAAAAGCCATAGGTCAATCCTTCGAGGGCTTGTACTCCATGGTAAGGATTTCCACTGAGTGTCCAGTGTGGGATTAGAAAGGTTTTAACTACTGAAAGGAAGGGTGAGATTTGCATTTTAGAAAATATGCTGAAACTGGCGGAAACTGGAATGTAGGAGAGAGAGGCAGGAGGCTGCTGTAGATACCCAGGTGTGTGGTCCTGGCAGCCTGTGAGGGTAGAGGTAGGGAGTTCCTCCATCCATTTCAGTGTACAAACCAGAGATGCCCCTCCAGGAAGATGTTCCATTCATTTTATTATAGTGAGATTGGTGTATGTTTGGTTGCTCATTTGTTTTTTTGAATGGGCACTTAGGGGAAAGGGGAAAAGGCTCCAAGAGGTATAAGATAAACTGAGCTGCTGAGTATGGCAGACTCCTAAACATTGGAGATGGAGAGGTCTCTGAGGGCTGGGAAAGGCCCCACGAAGGAGCCCGGAATGGTCAGAAGGATTTAGATCCATAGCAATTTATAGAGCAAGAAAGCTCGATAAAAAGAATCATGTGTGTGTATAGATGGATTTCAAAAATAATATGGAGAGCAAATAAAGGCTAATTCCAGAATCATGGGTACTTGGATATGGTATGCACAGTCATATCTACTAAGAAAACTGCTCTAGTTCACCTTAGACGTAATTTGGAACAGGGCGAGTAGCATTTGCTGCCTTGGTAGTTGGATTGACAAGCAGGGCTTCCCTGGTTGTGTGCAGGAATGCTGGGTCATGTGAGGACTGGGTCCGGAAGTGGGACTGGAAACTGTAATCCTGCCCTGGCTTCCATGTGGTACTTTCCAATCACTTGAGAGGAGAGAATCTCAAAGTCCTAGAGAATGAAGCAGACAGTGTGAGCTTGGGCCCCGATCTCCCTGCTTGGTTTCTTTTCCTTCCCTGCCACTAATTTCAGAATATAAAAATTCCTCCCCCTCCTGCGCAGTGCTCAGGAGCCAGCCCTACCTTCCTAAATTGCTCTGAACTCTCTTATCTGCAGTTTCTTGCTCCTTCAACACAACATCCTCTCCCTCCATAAGCCCCATCCTTAAAAGAGCGTTAATGTCCAATTCCCCCATCATTTCCTCTCTCCATTTTGCGTTAAATAAACTGTTAAAATTTTAGAGTGATCATCTGCCTCTATTTTCTCATCATTCATTCACTCATTTAACCTTTTGTTTCCCCAATTTCTAATTACTTGCTCTTGATCCCTTCTCCCTTCCAACCACCAATCAGATAATATTGACCATAAGTTCCTTAGAACTTTCTTTTGGCTTCTTGCATACTGAACTCTCCAGGTCCCACTAACCTCTCATGGCCCCTCTTCTACTTCTGCTTCATGATTCTCTCCCTCTTCCCAGTTTTCCCTTTTTCCATCATCCCATAGCAGTCTCCCTCAGTGGTTTGGGCTGTTATTCCAGTGTAGAGAGTTCCCAGAATATGTGCTTCTGCCTCCGTGCCCGGCATCTTATTTCTAGACACTTGCACATTTTCTCCAACATGATGTACCATCAACTCCTCAAACTGAACTTTTACTAACCCTACACCACCCATACTTAGGATCTGCCCCTCCTGACTCTCCATTTTCCATTGATGACACCAACAAACTTCTAGTCACCATGGCTCAGAACCCCTAAGTTTATCTTTGACTTCTCTACTTAGTTCCCTAAGTTTTCCTCGATGTCTTTTAAGCCCATTCCTCTCTCCTCCATCCCTACTACCACTACTTAAGAGCAGATTTCATAACCTCTTATAAAACAACAACAATAATACTCATTGTGTGTTTACCACTTGTCAGCTACTCTGTTGCAAAGGGCTACACATTGATTTCCCCATTCAGTTCTTACCACTGCTGTAAGAAGTCATTACTATCATTGTTATACTGTACAAAATAGCTTTCTACCACCTTCCCCACTTCAGCCTCTCCCTCCTTCAAGTCATTTTGACCACTGTTATAAGATTTGCCTCCTAAAACACCCTTCTAAGCTTTTTACTTGCTACACAAAATCTTGAAAGGGTTCCCCATTTTTCTAGTTCCTCATATTCAAGGCCCTTGCGGCCTAGCTCCCTGCTCCATGTCTAGCCATATGGTCGCCTAGGTCAACTTGCCCTTTCTTTTTCTGTGCTTTGGTTCATGGCTTACTTCCCCTGAGAAGCAAACCTGACTCCAACATTGGATCCAGATACTTTTTTCCTATAAGGGAGGCTTCACCAAGAAGCAGTCCCTTCCTCCTCTGAATTTTGATAAGACAATATCTGTTTTTTGTGAGTTCTTTACACTTTCTGGAATGTAAGGGTGGCATTTTTTTTTTCATGTGGCTTCCTCCCTCCTGGGCCAAGCACTTTTTCTCTCTCCTACTCCCTGTAGCATAATGATGATGCCTAAAAAACAGTGGGTG
Source organism: Glis glis (assembly GCA_004027185.1). Lineage (NCBI taxonomy): Eukaryota > Metazoa > Chordata > Mammalia > Rodentia > Gliridae > Glis > Glis glis. The sequence continues at coordinate 3,271 of PVJS01019409.1, read as the reverse complement.
TTTAATAAAAATTGAAACAAGGCCATGAAAGGGGATCTATTCGATTTATCATAGAAGAAGCAAGTGGTGGAGTGAAAGATCAAGCCAGGAACAGCCATCGTGTCATAATAGAAGAATCATTGAACTGCTGGTAAGAAGGTTATGTTCTAGTTCTCATCGCTTCTGACAACCGTAGATAAGACCCACCTCTGCTCTCTGTGTCTTGGGTTCCTTGTCTGTCACCAGAGTTTGGATTGAATGGGTTGACTTTTAAGCTCCTCCCTGACTTGACAAGTCTGTATTCTGTGAGTCTTGTTCCACAGCCTATGGATTGCTTCCTGCTAAGAATACCTTAAAAGTGCCATAGAACCTTCCACCTGTAATTTGAAGCCCCTCTTATGTCTGTTTTCATGTTGCCTCTAGAGGTCAATTGGTCATTGTCAATTCAGCTTGGTTGAGTGTCCTGATGGCCGTTCATTGGCACTCCGCAGTGTACACTCCCTAGTCACCTTCCACTGCAGTACTCCAGAGCATTCACAGAATGACTAGGAGTGCTCTAGACCCCCGAATGCTCCAACCATCCTGTTTCATGTGAACAGTTGAAAGTCTAGTGCAACCACTCTGCTTGGTGTCCCTGCAGACGCTCTGCCCATCCCCAGCCGTCCACCAGTCTCTCTCCCTAGTGAGACAGGAAGAGTCATTTTGAGTCTGTGCCTTTTAGCCCCTTGAAGGAACTAATAGGAGAATCAGCTTCAAGGGCATCATGAGGGGGTCAGGAGAGGGCACAGCTGCAAAGACAGGAGCTAGATCTGCAGGGAGTCTGAGAATCTGCCCCCAGCTCCCTCTTAGGAAAAGGGGCCTGGAGCACCCCTAGAGTTGATTGTACAAGACAGCCCTCCAGCCATGTCTCATGGAAATGACTACGGCTGCCTGCCAGACTCCATTTGTTCTTCATGCAAGCAGTGATATTTAATTCCATATTTCAACATTTAAAAATTAAGATAAATTAAATGGCATTAAAACAAACCAAGCTCCTGGAGAATGGTCTGAGGAAAACATACATCAAGGAGGCTGATCACCAATTTCTCTTGATGGCTCAGCAGCAGGGCAGCAGGATGGTAGCCCTCTCTGCAGAGGAGCAACATATGTCCCAAGCTGCCCTGGGTTTCTCCATCCTTTCTCCCAGCTGTGAGGTCCTTTCAGTTGCAGGGGCTATTTTCTCTTGACCTGACATATTCCTATAGACCTGGTAGAAGGACACCTCTGGTAGCCAGAGAACCAAACTTTGGTTCTGGATCCATTATTCATTGGCATGGAAACTCTTGGTGATTAGCAGAGCCCCAGTTTCTTCATCTGTATGATCATTCTCACAAGAAGAATTAAATGAGATTAGGTTTGCTGGGAGCCATGGCGCACACCTTGGGAGGCTGCGACAGGAGGATTGCAGGTTGGACATGAGCCTCAGCAATTTAGCAAGACCCTGTTTCAAAATTTAAAAAATTTAAAATGGCTGGGGGTGTAGTTCAGAGGTAGAATGCCGCTGGGTTCTATCCCCAGTAACACACACACACACACACACACACACACACACACACACACACACACACTGAGATCAGGTGTGTGAGAAGGCCTTTGTAAACTGTTGGCACATCGTATCACTTAATCTTTCTTGAGTGAATGATGCAGTATAAATGTTACTTATCATTTATACTCTGGAGGAAAAGGCAGGTGCCAACGAGAGGGCTAAGGGTAGAGGAAGAAACTGAATTGAGAAATAGACTCATGTCTTTTGCCCCAACATTGTGTGGTCTTGTTGGTTCTTCTGAATGAACAAAACTACTTATTCTCAGAAGTTCTAACCTGGGTCTAAACATGTACTTCTCTACCCCAAGTCTTGCCAGGGAGTTTGAAGTCTCCCCTCACATGAGCATCTTTCCAAAATCATTTCATCTTGCAAATTTATAATTCACTCACTTATTCATCCAACAAATACTTATTGAATGCTCACTAAGCCAGGCTTTAGTCAAGGCGCTGAGCATACTGTGATGAACAAAAAGGGCGAGTTTCCTGCTACCATGGAATTTATATTCCCCAACAAAGCAGCAAACTAATAAACAAAAGCAATGGTGATTTCAGCAAGCAAAGAAGTCAGAAGTGGGTTTTTTTTATATCACATAGAGAGAATGAAAAGTGATATGACAGGGAGTGCTGGGGGTGGGTCACCTTTAGGTAAGATGAATGGCGGAAGCTTCTCAGAGAAGACAACATCTAAGACCTGAATGAAATTAAAAAGTGACTTATGTGGATAGTTACGGTAAGTATACTCCAAGCAGAGGGACCAGTAACTGCAAAAGCTCTAAGGCTGGCTCATGTTTGGCCTCTTCTAGAAACTTCTGAAAATTTTATCTTGGCTGGAGTGGAGCATGGATGGAGCAAATCCAAGTGGTAGGAAATAAGGCCAGCAAGTTAGAAATCAGAAGAGAAGTCAGTAAGGGATGGAGGTGCTTCAGGAAGAGAGGAGATGCAAAGAACAGCATGATCTATCTGGTTTTTATCTGGCTACTTTGGTGGGGTAGACTGTAAGGGGTGAGGCAAGATTGGCAGCTATTCCAGTAGTCCAGGTGAGACATGTAATGTTGAATCACCGGTAGCTAGAACAAAGTGTGACACACATTTGGCACTCAATAAATTTGAGAACACATCCAGGCAGAAATGATCTTCAAAGAACTTACAACTCTGATGGAAACATAGTAACTGCTTGGAAAACACTTTTTTTCCATGAATTGATGAGCAGAATAAGGATTTCTTGTAGTCATTCTAGGCTTTGAATTAATGTCAACATTTTGGATATTTTCAAAATAATCTTTATTTCCCTAGCTTGCAATTTTTCTCAGGAGTGCATGTGTTCCATGGGTCATTTCCCTCCATGTGACCTGCATTCTCATTTGAGACAGACAGGACATGCCCAACAGCACCATTTCAGCGATGTTCTCAGTGTTCATGTCCCCAGGCTCTTCACTCGCATTTAGGCACTGATCTTGCATACTCTTCTTGTTCACCCATGGCAGGGACAGACCTGCTTCATCAGTGCATCTCCAGAGCTTATCAGTCTGGATTCTAGAATCAACAAATGTCTACTACCTGGACTAGAATGAGGAGCACTCTGGTGCCTTGGTTGAATTCTGGGGACTACCTGTTCACCTCCTAGAGCGTCCAGAACTCTCACTGGTCTCATGTGTCCCACTGTTGCAGGAAGTTCTAAAAGCGAAGCAGGTGTGTGGGTTGGATGGTT
>PVJS01019408.1:0-33739 GCA_004027185.1 Glis glis | reverse complement strand
CGAACCCGGATCCTCCGGTCTCCGCCTCCCAAAGTACTGGGATTACAAGCGTGTGCCACCACGCCCGGCTAGCTTGAGGATTTAATTTTATGCCCTGAGTCTCTTCTGACAATATATGCCACATATTTAAATTTATAATGTTCAAAAGGAATTCAAATATCCCTTTTCGTAGTATTTATTAAATGCACACTTGCCTTTTGTTAATAACTACCGCTTTGCTATCAACCCATAAGAAGAAAGTGTCACATCAATGAAGTTACTCGAGTGAGTTTGGTGTAGCAACTCGATGAATCAATTTATTTATCATCTGATATTTATTGAATTGGTTTGATTACTAGAATGTCTTGCTATCAAGAATAAATAGTCTTTAAATATATAGATCAATCTTCCTTTTTCTTACCTAGGCAGAATTTAATAATACTTCCTATGTTGCTTCCTATGAGTATAATGTAATAATTAAAGGAATTAAAGCAAAACTACTTTTTCAAAGAACAAAACACTTTATAATCCATCATAAATGAATAGTAGGGGATCATTTTTATTAACAAGTTCTTATAATTAATTGTTTAATCCAGGTATGACTTAAAATCCCTAGAAGCAAATTGAATTGCATGTCTACAAATTCTCAGGGCGACTTAGAAAATATTTTTTAACAAACTTATGCTTGTCATTAAAACCCCAACCAAGTTCTAGATTATGATTTTCATTAAACATAAGCCTTATAAATAGGTGGCAAAAATGACTCTGCAAATTGTCTATTACTTAGCATAGCTCCAGGCACACTGGCACATTTATTAAATATTGTTTGGTAATTTCAAGCCTAGAAATAAGGAGAAAATGAATAATATATAAGTCAGTAATTGGTGGCTTTAATAATTTTATAAGAAATAAATAAATTGAGTAATAAAAATAGTTAGCTTTTGTGTATTATTATACAAATGCTTGTGAGACACTTTAATATATTTTCCAGTCCATTGTCTATTATTATAATTACACCATTTTATAGATGAAGAAACAGGCCAAGTAAGGTGTTACAATTCTAAGATCTGTACTCTGTCCACATTATAATAAACAGGAATTTTTAATTTTAATTAGACATACCTACTGTTGTTACCATAGCAACAGAACAAAGAGACAACCCCTCAATTATAAAGGCTGCAGGTTGATGGAAAGTAGAAAATAATTCTCATTTTAAGGCAGCAGATTTGCCCATTGCCACCTAAAATATTCTGTTTATTAAATGTGAGTTGAGACTCAAGTATCAGCATTCAGTAAATACTAGTTTATTCACAAATTTTATAAATTGGAGAATGGAGAGGAAATACCTCCATGTAAAACTGGTCTTGGGTAATTTCTCTGTAATTTGATTGTACCCAATAGGTAGAGCCTGGAACCTTCATAGGATTAACCTAGAAATGACAATTTGTACATGTAGAGCCCTAATCTATAGTCACTGGCTAAACCCAGCCTGTAAAACCCCCTTCCTTCCAATAGTTCTGATTTAGCTCTGATCCTTGAAAAGTACAGAACATTCTATCTCTAAAACTAAGTAACTTTCTACTAAATTACAGGATGAGCATGAGCTGTAATGTCCTGTGAAATTCTTTACATTCGAATTTTATTATATAGCACATCTCTTAATGGTATTAGACATTTTGTTAAATTGTATGCTATATTGTCAAGGAAGAAAATATTAAAATTAGCAAGAAAGAATAATACAGTTAGCAAAGTGACAGCCATAGGGCATAGTAACATATAAATACCCCTATGTATACACAATAAGGAATTGTGAAAAGCCAATCATCTTTTTAAAATGTGTTAGAACCACCTAAATCATAAAAATACTAAAGAATAAATTTAATAAGTAAAATTTGAGGCCACAGTGAAGTTATTAAATTACAAGGAAAACTATAAAATATAATTTGAACAATTACAAAAATCACAACCACTTTTGGAAGGGGGACACAACATATATTTATTTCTTGCATTAGTATATAGGCTTAATTTAACTCAAAACAAATGCTAGTGATTCTAATATCTTCTAGAAAAAATACTTAAGTGAGAATACCACAATCAAGAATATTTTTTAAAGTAAGCAGTTAATGGCGGTGCAAATAAGGTAAAAAAAGTTTTAAATTTTAATGGCAGAAACTATTCAAAAGAAGATATTAGTCTACATGCCATTTTGAAGTATGATAAAGGAAGCATTTTATAAAAATGAAAGAATAAAACTAGAAGCTCTTATCTCATAAATAACTCAAGATAAATTAGTTAATACATTTAAAAATGAACCAAAAAAATTTTTTTAACTAGGGACTGAACCCAGGTGCTTTCTACCTCCAAGTTACACCCCCAGCCCTTTTTATTTTTTGTTTTGAAACAGGGTCTTGCTAGCTTGCTGAGGCCTTGCTACATTGCTGAGGTTGGCCTCGAACCTGCGATCCTCTTGTCTCAGCCTCCCAAATACTAGGATTACAGTTGTGCACCACCACACCCAGCTCAAAGCTTTCTTTTAAAATATGAGTAAGTATATAACTGTTATTTCAGAGATAAGGCATGGGACCAATGGAAAAGGTTGAAATGCTTGTGTCCATAAAGTTTAGAATACTTCTGTTATTAAAAGTCTCATGTAATACTAATACTTGGGAGGCTGAGACAGGAAAATTGCAGTTTCGAGGCCAGCCTCAGCAACTTAGTGAGACCCTCAGCAACATAGCAAGATTCTGCTTCTAGAGCTGGATGTGGTGGCACATGCCTATAATCCCAGTACTTAGGAGGCTGAGACAGGAGGAGCACAGGTTTGAGGACAGCCTCAGTAAGTAGTGATATTTGTATCAACCTAGCGAGACCCTGTTTCCAAATAAATAAAATTGGGCTGGGGGTGTAGCTCGAAGGTAGAATGCCCCAATCCCTAGTACCCCACCCCACACACATACACAAAGACTCTGCTCTCCCAGTACCATAAAAATAATGAAAGAGAAGCTCCAGATGCTTGGCAGATGAAACTCATATGATGGATTTTTTTTCCTCTTGATTCCTGCTAAATATGGTCCATCAACAACCTGAAGGAATCTCCCTAATGCACCTGTCTCTTCAGTGTTCTGGGGAGACTTAGAGTCCTGAAGAGACTCATTCCTAGGGATTAAGACGTACACTTGGATTTGTACACACATAAGTGGATAACACTACAAATAAATGAACAAGAACAGCAACAAACTCATCCACTCATAAGGGAAAAGATCAAGCTTTTCACCCAAAATGAGCATATCCTATTGTAAACAGATTCACTGGACACAAGAAAGGTCATAAGATAAATAAAAACACAAAATATCTAATGTACAATTTCTGTAGAATTCAGGAAGTTAGAGAAAAGGCAGAATAATATTAGCGCCAAGATCCAGCCTTCCCTTTTTTCTACCCTACATGTTATGGTTTGGATTTAGAATGTCCCCCTGCCCTCCTGGAAATGAGGCAGCTATGTTGGAGGCGGGGCTTTGTTGCTAGGAGGAGTTCTGGTGGTGTGGCCTTGGGGATTATAGCTGGACCCTCCTCCCCTTGCTTGCTTTCTTGCTTCAGGACTCCATGATGTGAGAGCCAACCCCTGTGCTCTTGTCTCTGCTTCCTGCTGCCATTCCCTGAGTCTGGCAGACTTCACCCGGCCTAACTTGGACTGAACTGAAATCTCCAGAATTGTGAGAAAATAAATCTTCCTTCCTCTAGGTTGTTGTTATCAGGTATTTTGAGTTACAGCAGTGAGAATGCTCACTGAAACACCACCTTTCTAGTGAGACTTTTTCAAAAATCAAATCACGGGTTAAGTTGTAATTTTAGCTAATCAAAAATTAAACACCTTTCCCTACCTCCGAATAAGATGAACACAAAAGCAATTTACAGGGGAAAAAAAAGACATTCATGTCCTTAGCCACAGTTAATTTTATCATTGTTCTGCTTTTCATGTTATATTCAAACTTGTCTTTAGAATCCTCCAGAGTCCTATGAATTTTAAGCAGAAAGGATGTAGCAAACAAAGAAAGCAAACTTGAAGATTTTAAGTGATTCTGGGAACTTTGTTTAGTTCTTTACTAATCAATGTAGCACCCAAGCTCTGATGCAGATCAATGGTTCTCAAACTGGAGTGTATACTGGCATCACCTGGAGAGCTAGTTGCAGCACAGAGCCCTCTTCCTGGAGTTTCTGGTTTCAGGTGGTCTGGGGTTGGGCCAAGAATATGAGTTGCTGAACAATTCCCTCCCAGTCGGTGCAGATGCTGCTGGTCCAGGCACCACAGTTTGTGAACCACTGAAGGATAGGCTCCTCGGGGGACTGACAGTGGTAATTCCATTCCTTTTTAGTCCAGCAAAATACTTATGTGATGATGCATAGTTAGAGCTTGTTAGCCAGAGTAACTTATTAGCTAGAGTGACTCCATAATTGTTATTCAGAATGACCTCAAACCTGGCCCTAAAACAGGGAAGTTGGCCTTGAAAAAATTAAACCAGGACATTGGCAAGATAGTTAATGGATTGTTGTTATAACATATTGTAACTTATTGTGTTATTGTTATCTTGCTAACCGCCTATTCTTGTCTCTGTACTTTCGATATGCTTGACTTGCTTGGTGTAGCTGAATACTATGGGAACCATAGAGCCTTCCCATCCCCTGCTGTGGAAACCTGCCATGGGAACCTCAATTTCACCCTGAGCCTGTATTGTATCTTACCCTATATAAGAAAACGCTGGAGGGCAGTCAAGTACTGCACTTGGCTCTCATGCCTGTGTAGTCTTACTGGCCAGTAATAAAGACTCTCATTTAACACCTTTGGTGGTCTGATTGGTCTTGACTAGCACACTATCTCGCAACACTTGATTTATTTGATACCAAATCTATTTAAACCTTATTTTTTCATGAAGTTTTCAAAAACAAGCAGAAAAGGATCTTTAAATTTATAAATGACTAGACTTATCACAGGATTTACACAAAGCTATATATTTATTTATTTTTAATATGCTTTTGTTGGTGTATTGTAGTCTCACATCATAATGTAGTTCAGAGTGATAGGGACATACATGAACATAATACTTAGCTTCCCCTGGCTCTTTCCCCACTCCCTCCCTTTCCCCAAACTGTCATTTTTATTTAATAATTAATATATGTTTATTTATTTATTTATTTATTTATTTTGCGGTACCGGGGATTGAACCCAGGGGCATTCTACCACCGTGCTACACCCCTGGCCCTATTTTTTTATACTTTATATTTTGAAACCGAGTCTCACGAAGTTGCGGAGGGCCTCACTAAGTAGAGAGAGAGAGAGAGAGAGCTGAGGCTGGCCACGAACCCGGATCCTCCGATCTCCACCTCCCAAAGTACTGGGATTACAAGCGTGCGCCACCATGCCCGGCTAATATATGTTTATTTTAAAGTAGAATATTCAAAAAATAAAATATTTTCTACTCACTGTTAACATATGGCATGTGTATGTATTGTTGTCTGTGTGTGTGTGTTGAGATGAAAGAAAGAAGACAAATAGACAGATGTTCTTTTTTGTAGGACTGGGACCAGTTAAAATAGGCTTTAAAATATGCAAATTTCAAAAGTCTGTATTATCAGGAAATTATAAGAATACACTGTTTATTTCAAAGTAAGTTTAGATATACATATTCATTGATTTGGTCACATTTTGATGCAGAGCTAAGCAATATTCATGAAATTTGAGTCAACCAGGTGAGAATTCATTCTGGCTTCCATAAGCCACACTCATAGCGTAGTCTCTTGAATCCCAATTTTAGATCTTAAGATGGAGAGAAATGTTAAAGGTATTTGATAAAGCAACATACACGTAGAATACCAAATTCTAGATTTCATTATTTTTCCCTACTATTTAAAAGATGTCTGTATATTTGTTGAATTCCAGGCATTTGGATTTTGCGAACCATTCAACTTAGAGTTCAGAGAGACTGAATATTTTCACATTAGTGTTTCATAAGATTGCATGATAATTTGTTAAATTATGTCATCAAAGAGCAAGTACATCTGGCAAAAAACAGTCCTGGGAATTAACACAAGTGACTGCTGATTGCCACCTCTCTATTGTGTGCAGAATGGCAAGGGCCTCCCAGAGAGCAGCCTGGCAGTTGTGAACAATTAGCAGGGTGTGGGCATAAAACAGAAGGCAGGAGATCTTTTACAAAATGCATGCTTGCTAAATGAGATAACATTATTGTCATTACTAAATAAAATAATGTTTATCATACATATGTGTATATGTAACATGTATGATATATATATTTCAGGAAATATATATAGAGAGAGATGCTTCTTGACTTAATGATTAGGTTACATTCTAATAAACCCTTCATAAGTTGAAAATATCATAAGTCTAAAATCCATTTCCATCTAACTTACTTAACATCATTGTACAATATGACTTGTTTACTGTCTTGATGTGGCTGACTGGGAGCTGTAGCTCACTTTCCATGTCATGTATCTCAATAGCTTAGCACATATTGCTAGCCCAGGAAAAGATCAAAACTCAAAATGTGAAGTATATTTTCTACTGACACACTAATTGTTTTTTCACCATCATAAAGCTGAAAAATTATAAGTCAAACTATTGGCGACTAACTATATAATGTGTGTATATATGTATAATGTGTATAATGTATATATACATTTTATATATATTCTCACAAACACACCTACTTTTACTACATTAATTTATGGTGTTATTTTTATAATAGGTCACCAATGGAGGAAAGAAGTTAATACATCAAAAATATTTTATGGCTACGGTCTCTTATTATACTACAATCCCTTATTTGTCAAATTCCTAATTTTGTTTCATTGTTGTTGAGTAACTTCCTGAATGTTCATAGGTAGTGTATTTTCAATGCCTTATGTATCTGAGAACATTTTGCCGGTATAACTTATATACATAGGTTAATTTGACTCTGTTAAGGATTCATTGGTAAAAATACCTTTTCTTGTTTAGTTTCATAAAAATGCATTCATTATCTTTGGGCTTTGGGTGTTGCCATGGAGATGTTTCAAGATACATGTATATTTCTTTGTAGATATTCTTCTTTCTCTTCCTAGATTATAAATACTGAAATATGGGTGCATATATACATATTTATCTCTATATATTTATGTATAACTTGCTTAAATCAACACATATGTATTTATTAAGTGTAGATTTGTTTAAATTAATTCTGTCATGTGCTTAGTTATGGATGCGCATCTTCCATGAGAAAGAATACAATTTTAGTCCATTTATGGTTGCTAATAACATCAGACCACAGACGAGGTAAATTACAAAGAAACGAGGTTGATTGCAGCTCGACGTTCTGAAAGTGCAGTCTGCATCAGGTGATGGTCTTCTTGCTGGCAGAGTCCTGGGGCAGCACAGTGCACCGCCTGCAGAGGGATGGGAGCACATGTGTGTATCTATTCTGGTCTCCTTAAGTCACTAGTGTTCAACACTGGGGGCTCTACCCTGATGACTTAACCCAATTTTAATCTTCCAAAGGTACCACCTCCAAATGGATTAAGTGTCCACCCTCTTTCATACCTCACAATGGGAATTAAACTCCCACATGAGTTTTGGAGGAGACAAATCCTTTCAAATTGTACCACTAACTAACCTGGTTAAGTGCACAAATTGCAGAGTCTTACTACTTCAGATTTAATCCTGACTCTGTCACATAGCAATTGTGAGCTGAGGAGAGTTAATCTAACCAGTTGCTTTGGTTTTCTTTCTGTACATAGGGAAGATAAGCATGGCCATCTATCCAAGGATTGTTGTGAGAATTAACTAATTCATATGTTTAGAGTGCCATGGCCATGACAGGCAGAGCTTAAGCCATAAGCAGGAAGTAAGTGTAAAGTCTTATCTTCACTTCTTTACTTTGAAACACCTTTTCTTTTCTGCAAAATTATTTATCCCCGTATACTTTATTTCTCTTGACCTGTTCTAGATACCTCTTAAATATCATTATAAGCTTGTATTTTTTCCTCATCTTTGAATGTTGGCAGAATCCAGACTTGTGTTCAGTGTTTTCTTTGAAGTTATTAGTTTGGTCACATTTCAGACTTTCCCCTTCCTTGAGTGCTTGCTTTCATTTAAAAGTAGCGATATTGCAAATCGGATTTTGTTTTGAATGTGGAGAGAAGCACTGTTCAATTTTTGTATGTTGATGTTTTATCCAATAGCCTCTCTGAATTTCCTGTTAGTTCTAATAATTCATCTATAGAGTATCTTTGGTTTCCTTTTTCCTGTAAAACAATTGAATTAGCTAAAAATGAAAAAAGTAGCTATAGTCTCTAAAGTCATGTTACATCAATTTTAAATTTTCTTCTATTTAAAAATGTTCGCAATAAATATTTCACTATATAACAATGGAAACTAAAGAAGAATGACACAAAAATGCTAGAAATATAAATGATTTTCAATTAAGATATATGCAAATGAAACAATTTAATAATGGACTGAGTCTTAAATTGTGAAAAGAAAAATAAAATAGTAAGATTGCTTGGAAAATAATTCCCGGTGATTTCTGCAGTGCTCCAGTAAAATTTGGGAGTGTCAATGATTGAAATACTGGTGAAATATAAAATAGATGGTGGAAATACTCCACATAATTCCAGATTTTATTGTAATTATGGGATCTCAGGCTTCATTGATTATATCTTTATTTTTAAGCAGTTATTTCAAATGTGATTTTATAATACCACAATTATTTCAAAATAATTTAATGTTTATTTGTTTCCATATTAACTGCCAGTTATTATTCTTCATTTTTAAAATTTGCTTTGATTCTTCTCAGTGAACTTAAATGTCCTAGGTTTGAATTTTAAAAGTATATTTATATTTCTTCAAACTTGCTCACAACAGACAATTTTGAGCCAAAGATTTTTGAGTTTAGGAATAAAACACAATCAAGTGCAGAGCTAGTTGGTGTTTTTTAGACTTTTTTTTGCGGTACCAGGGATTGAACACAGGGGCGTTCTACCTCCGCGCTACACCCCCAACCCTATTTTTTATACTTTATTTTGAAACCAGGTCTCACAAAGTTGTGGAGGGACTCACTAAGGAGAGAGAGAGAGAGAGAGAGAGAGAGAGAGAGAGAGAGACAGGGAGAGAGAGCGAGAGAGCTGAGGCTGGCCAAGAACCTGGATCCTCCGGTCTCCGCCTCCCAAAGTACTGGGATTACAAGCGCCACCATGCCCGGCCTAGACTATTGCTTATAGTTGGTGATTTTGCACAGGGATGTTACCTGAGTGTACAGTTGAAGCATGTGAGTTTTGCCACTCTGTCTTTAGTTAATTTTATATTGAATCTCCTTTTTACCCCCTCTGCTACTATTTATCTATTCACTAAAAAGAAAATAAGAGGAAAGATAAAAGTAACCCCACCTCTTCTCTGATTCTCTGGTCTTGGTTCTTTTGGATATGTCAAAGAAAACCCTTTCTTAGATGTGCTTCAGGAAGCATGACCATTGTGTGGACCGTGGAATTTCAAGATGCAAATGGTCTTAAGAGTTGAAGTTGTTTATGCTTGAGCTGTCTTTATCTGCCTTTTTCTAATATTTATAGTCAACTGGATAGAGTTATTACATATTCAATCACTTACCAATGAACAAAGAAATTGCTTTTAGTTGTTGATGATCTTACCAAAGGGGGATGCATTATTATGAGACTTTTATTCCCATCCTTCCTAAACAAAGCTTTGTTGCTTTGTCAGATAACTTTCATCAAGCTTACCACTAATTTTTGTTCACTATTTCATTTTACATTTATGCATAATATTTTAGATACCTCAATTATGTTGCTATTTTTTTACTTTTTTATTTTTGAAAATTATATCTACCTGCTCCTTGACTGCCTTGTAGCATATTTTTAGTGCAACTTTTGTCTTTTCAAATTAAGAAATTTTAATAGGACTTAGGCAATTTTCTTCTAAATTTTTGATAAAAATTTTAGGGTTTTTTTGATGACTTATTTCTATGTATTCCCATGAGCATTATGTCTAAATACTGTTGAGAATTTCTGGAATATTGTTGGCACTGTTTCTAGTTTCTCATTCACTTCAACATTCCATTGGTTAGTTCAATGCTTCTATTTATATTATTATATTCCTTTAAATCTCCTCTAGTTTCTTCAGTCCTCCACAGTCAGCTTCATTTGCATTTTAGTTTGTTTACTAAGAAATTTATTTTGCTATCTTGCTTCATAAAAAATCAAACTTTCTCCAATTTGATTTAGAATACAAAACAAAAGTTTCCTAAAATGTACTTCTTACTCCTGAAGTAATCTCAAGAGTACAATAAATAGTTTAAGTCTCTCATAATGGAAATTGTTTCACATAAGCCCATAGTTTGGTCTTCCAAAGATTTCTGTATTTGTTCATAGACTAAATAACAATTGGATGTCCACCACTCATTTAGGTGCATAAGCATGGGCATAACACAATGTCACTCACTATGTCCCTTTTTGTCACTAGAACTTTCTTTCAATTTTAAGCAATGTGGGGGTTGGGAGGATGGTAAATATTGGACCTTCACAACTACTAAATAAGTGTTTGCTATCTTTTATCTAGTTTTGTCTTACTGAAATAAAAAAGGATATTCTGATTCTGCTACATAGTTGTCTATATATGAAGAAATATATTTCTAAAGCATTTTAAGAATTCTATGGAAGGAATTTTTAAAGTCAAGGTTGTCAAATATAAATACAATGCAAGCTGCAAGTGTGAGCCACATGTGTAATTAAATTTCCTCTAGTAACCACATTAAAGATTAAAAATAGTTACATTAATATTACTGTTTTATTTAACTAAATATACATAAATTTGTTATTAATATAAAACACATTGATGAGATTTTTTCCTTTTTTAGTATGAACTCTTCAGAATCTAGTGTGTTATACTTAGAACACATCTCAATTCAAAGTAGACAAATTTCAAGTGCTTAGTTTCCACATATGGCTAGTGGCTGCCATATTAGATAGTGAAATTTTAACCTCCTGCTAGAGAAAATGAATTAATGTGCACACACCAAAGTACACTTCACCCTCTCACAGAGCTGTTTTTATTTCTTACTTTTAATTTCAGAAAGTAATCTATCTTTACTTGCCTTAATCTGCTCTAAATAAGTTGCATTAGTTTAGTGTTATGATTTCCAAATACATGTAGAGTGTTTTCCACTGAGAATGAGAGTTTCAAAGTAATGAAAGTATCTTAAAAAATTAAACAAAACACATCAGAATAAAGCAAAAACACCTTTTGTCCAGGGTATATAACTCTGTCCCCCCTGTGTGTGTGTGTATGTGTGTCTGTGTGTGTGTGTGTGTGTGTGTGTGTGTGTGTGTGTGTGTTGCTGGGGATTGAACACCCAGGGGCATTCTATTTCTGAGCTACACTCCCAGCCATATTTTATTTTTTGTTTGTAAATGGTCTTGCTAGGTTGCTGAGACTGTCCTCAAACCTGCAATCCTCCTGTCTCAGCCTCCCAAGTACTGGAATTAGAGGCGTGCACCACCATGCCCAGAAACTCTGTCCCTTTGATAAGCAAATATTTGAAGAACAGGACTTTAGTGGCTGAGAATAAATAAAAATGTCTTATTATGCTTTCCTTGGAAATGCTTGTTCTGCTTCATAGCTCAATACCTGCTTTGATTAGTGAATCCTTCTCGTTGGTTTTGGCAGATAATTAATCAATACACTCAATTCCTAATGCTGTTGTATTTGTGTGTTTTTATCAACTGTTTTAGTGAGTGGTTTAATAGGAAAATGGGGGCAGACAAATAGAAACTGGTAAAGAACTACCAACATAACCTGCAAAGTTCTGCTACAATTCGTAATAAACCAGAAAAATTATTTTACCAAAAGGAAAGGTGACATATTGCAGCATTTATTTCTATGTGACATCAAGTTCAATGACAATGTGTTGATAATCTTTACATAAACCCCCTTAAAATCAAACAAATATTTATCCCCTTGTCCAATTTGTAAGTCAGATGCTAGACACCATTATCTGGGTGGGCATATGCTTCTGTCTTCTAATTACTTTCTTTTAAAAAATTTTAAACATCTTGTTCATTTTATATTTATTATGTTTCTCCATAGAGCAGTAATCTTCAGGGAATTTTTTCTCAATAAAATACATGAATATGCAACAAAAGAAGTAATTAATTCAATGAATTAATCATACCATTATGTTTAGTAGTCAGGCATGTTATATCATTTCTTTGATGTGAGCCACCATTGGGAACAATCTATCTTATCTGTCATTGCAATGAATTTTATTAAAAATTAAAAGTCTCCAACCTGTAATAAAGCTAAAGATCAAGGACATGTCTAATAATATTTTATTCACATTGCAGCTGTGCTTTGGCCTTTAAATATTTTACTGGCTTACTAGTGTGCCATTTTGAGATATCAAAACCTATTTCAGGCTCAAATCTCTATAGAGAAACAACTCAGAAATAATAGTTTATGCGTATGCCTTTTGTTACCAAATATTTAAAAGGAAGATATTTTCTTAATGACTACAGTGATATATTTAACAAGATTATCAGAAACTGTGCTCTATAAAAATATAGAGCAACACTTTTAGTGCCCATAAAACAAAGTGAAAAACTGTATTAGGTTTCTAATAAGAGCCTAGAGAAGTCTACTGTGGCGGGATAGCACTAGACAACACAAGATTAATTTAATACTCTGACTTGAGGAAGGAGTGTGCCCTAGAGAACATTCTCTGAGTATCAATCTTGCCTTTTCGTGGGGCAACCCATAGAGAAAACTAAAAATGCGCACAATGAGTGTACTGGCTCTGTTTCAGGTGTCTTTTTAATGTAAGTTAATTTCTTGTAAGTCACAGTGTTTTAGGATATGGGAGTATTCATTAATTCAGTGAACAGGGCACAATTTGCCAGGCTGTTTTCTCAAGAATACATAAATAAAGCAGTCTCTACCTCAGGGTTTACTGTCTAGTGGGAAAGGGAGACAAATAATAGAACATTTCCAGTTGAATGTGGTGAGTGCATGCAATCAAAATTTTGAAAATTCAAAATTTAACTCACCATTAAAATGTAGCAGTCATTGAAGGTTTCCTTTGGGCCAGGTACTGTAAGTGACATTCTTTAACTATTATCTCCATAAGCACTATGTAGTTGATATTATTTTTACTATTTTACAAATAGGGAAGTAGAATTTCAGATATTTTAAATAACTTTCCCAGGCTACCAAGCTAGAAAAATGATGAAATCAGTATTTTTGACTCAAGTGCCCATGAACCTGTCCTTCAAGTGTCCATGAATCGTCTCTCCATGTTATATAGGGAAATCAAGAGAGATTGCAGAAGTAGCACCTCACTGACCAGTAGGTCAAAAATTGATTCCTAGCCAGGCATGGTGGCCCACACCTGTAATCCCAGTACTTGGGAGGCTGAGACAGGAGGATTGCAAGTTTGAGGACAGCCTCAGCAATGTAGTGAGACTCTTAGCAACCTATCAAGACTCTGTTTCAAAACAAAAATAAAATTGGGCTGGGGGTGCAGCTCAGAGGTAGAGCACCCCTGGGTCCAATCCTCAGTAATATACAACACACACACACACACACACACACACACACACACACACACACACATTGGAGGAGCTATGCGATAATGAGTTGAGTCTTGGTTGATAATTAGGAGTTGTCTACTGGACACAATGTGAATGGGTTTTGCAGACAGTTTTTCTAGTGTAAAAGCTGTAAAACCATGGAGGGGCAAAGTTTAGGGAATGTGTATAGGAGTAGAAATGAGGAAATGAGTATGTAATGATATGTATAAGGAATAAGTTATCTATGGCAAATGCAAATTATCTGGAGAAAAAGTAAAGCTTTAAGGTTATTTCTTTTTTTGTGTGTGTGTGGTACTGGGGATTGAACCCAGAGGCATTCTACCTTCCAGCTACATCACCAGTCTGATTTTTTTTATTTCTTATTTGGAAATAGAGTCTCACTAGGTTGATGAGAGTCTCACTACTTGCTGAGGCTGTTCTCGAACCTGCGATCCTCCTGTCTCAGCCTCCCAACTACTGAGATTACAGGTGTGTGCCACCATGCCTGGCTAAGGTTATTTTTACAGAAAGAGATTGATATGATAATATCTAAATTTCAACTTTTGAACTCTGTGATGGTTAATTTATGTGTCAACTTGACTGGGTTAAGGGATGCCCAGATAGCTGATAAAACATTATTTCTGGGTGTGTCTGTGAGGGTATTTCCATAAGAGACTGGCATTTGAATTAATAGACTGAATAAAGAATATCTACCCTCATTGGGTGGGCATCATCCGATCTGTTGAGTGCCTGAATAGAAAATACAACAGGCAAAGGCAGGGTGAATGTGCTCTCTCTGTCCTCTCTTTTCAAGCTGGAAAGTTCATCTGCTCTCAGATTTGGGAGCCCCTGGTTCTCAGAACTTTGAAGTCAGACTGAATTTCACCATCAGCCTTCCTGGTTCTCCATCTTACAGATGCCATAATGTGGAACTTCTTGGTCTCTGTAATTTTATGAGTCAATTCCTATATTAAATATCCTATATTCTCATTTCTCTCTCTCTCTCTCTCTCTCTCTCTCTCTCTCTCTCTTTCTCTCTTCCCTGTTGGTCTGTTTCTCTTAGAGAACCCTGGTCAATACAGGCATAAACAATACAGACTGAACTTATGGAGAACTTATGAGATCAATTTTTAAGAGATCAGATTAGAAATGATGAGCATTTGACCTATTAGAGAAAATTGAGGGGTAAGGGTTTGCCAATATTGTATTCAGATGAGAGAAAATCAGCATATGAGTTAAACAGAATAGAAAATGACAAAAAATAGAAGAGATTTTGCTTTGAGGTTGCTACCAGGAGGACCTGGTAAAGCAAAAATCAAATAGCCCTAGGTTTAATTTCATCCTGAATTTGCTGGTAAATCTGGGTCAAATACTTAAATCTTAAATCATACGTTGATACAGATGGGCAAGGAGGCAAAATAAGAAAAAAAATGAGAGGAAATTGTCTTGAGATTCAATGTATGTAAAGCATTCATAGTGGAAAGGAAGAAAGTAGACAAAGTTTTAATAGAACTAAGTTTATTAATTTTATATTTTACCTATTTTCTATATTTTAGTGTTTTTCACTGCTAACATGTTTTTAATGAAATTATGGTGACTGTAGATAGTGGTTGAGTCTACTTTCTCCTTAAAAAACCTTAATTGACAAAATAATAGTTAGCAACTCTGTGCCAATTCTTTAAGTTTTATTTTTTAAATATATAGATCTATAAATCCTAAAGTCTGGGAATGCTATCCATCCTAAATTACAGAGAAATGTAAAAAGTGGGTGGGAAAAAGCTCACTAAATTTCAGCCTGTATTTCAGTACATAAGGCTGCCTGTCCATCATTTTCACAGAGAAAACCAGGGTACAAAAGATTATCTGATTGCAAAAAAAAAAAGTGTATCTAAGAAAGGGCATCTTCTCTGAAGATTACAATTATGATAGTTGCCGTGTTACTCACCATTTCGCATCAGGGATGGCTTTGAATCTTAAGTTGGTATATGTCCTTATTTTTTACTGCTTCAAATAAACCTGGACCAAATGAATATCAGATAACCATACTATTAGAGAAGAGGAGGACTTCAATTAAAGGTTTATGATCAGGAAAAAAAGCAGATGCTGCCTAATCGCACCTGCTCAAGGAACAATCTGGGGGAAAAACTGCAGCCTTTGATGCACCTGCTGAACATGGCATCTGGAGAAGCCACCTTTGCATGCGGGTGCATGTTGACACCCATGGCAGGTTAATTTATATCCATATAGTACATAAGATCAGCAACACCAGATCAAACTCTTCACTATCAAGTTTTCATTTAATCTTGTACAGGAATAAATGGTCTACTAGACTAAATAAGAATATATCAACGTGCTATGTTTGTCAATCTAATTCGTATGCAAAAATCTGTCTAACCCAACACCCAACATGTAATACTTTTGGCCCAATCTGATAAAAACACAGAAGGTAGAGTCACATCTATTCCTGTTCATGGCTCCAATTCCATCCTTGTTATAGTGTCAGGAAAACTTGAGTGCTAGGGATGCCTTAGGGGAATGAGGATGCCTGCTGCTTGTGTCCCAAAGGCACTGACTACAGGAAAGGAACACTACTGGGAATTAAATCATGAGGGAGTTGTGGATTTGGAGATGTTCTTTTCTTTTAAAAAGAAACAAAACAAAACAAAGCTGAAATGGGCAGTGTGATATTTAGATTTCGCTAGGTGCGTGGGATGGTTTTCCCTACCCGAATCTCTGTCACCATGCTACTTCCTATGTGGTCACTAGACAACAGTACCTGAATCCCTTGAGAGCTTATGAGAAATGGTACATCTGAGTCTGCCTTAGCAAGATCCTAGGTGATTCTTAGAAAGTTTGAGAATCACTGCTCTGTCACATCTTTTCCATATTCTGATGGCAGTTTCCTCAATCCTGCATGTTGGGATTTTGCACCCTTTGATGCAACGCTACACTATTGCTCTGACACTGGGGTGGCTGTCTTATGGAGATGCAAGTGGACAACATGTGAACAGGAGGGTTTATCGCCTATTACATTTTGTTTTTCTATATTTCTCAAGCAAGACTTAATTCGCCCATCTCTACAGTTCAATTCTCATGATGACGAAGCTTGCCAAGTATTATCCACCTTTCCCATAAATACAGCTTCACCAAGTCAAGGGATTTAGTCCTATGAGCTTTTCGTTTGTGACCTGGTCTGGTGCTGTCTAACATCTCTTCTAGATGGTAATACTATCAGCTATGACTGGGACCATGCTCCAATCACACAGCCCTTAGCAGCATTGAGAGCCACACTGCCAGAAGGTATCCTGGGTCAGCTTCCGGCACGCTGCAATTTGCCATGTCCCAGGAGGTAATTTGTTGATTTGTCACAGCTATCTAGCCTGTGACCATCTGCCACCCTAGTAGCATATTAGTGGAATTAATTTCCTGTCAGGGCTGCATGTCTTCTCCGGGAGCTTTTCGAGCAGGGAGGCTCCTAACTGTTATCACTCCTCTAAAGCTTTTAGCATAATGAATTTGAATTAAGTCATCTGAGTGGGAACTCCCACACTCCAGCTCTGATTTGGGACTACTCTAGTGTGTTCTTCTTTTCTGGACTGTTCCCTGAGAGCAGCCTATGCTATCCCTCCTCTTCTTTCCTACTAATAGAATCAGAGAGGGGAAGATTGGGAGACTTCCTGCAGCTCTCCTGTGTTGAATGAGGCTGACTAACAGGGTTTTCTATAAATAGTCCCATTATGGTTTACTCTAATCAAATGGTTCTTCCTTCCCTGCAAAGTGACATTTTTATAGAGAGTTGTTTGCAAAAGCCTCTTGCATTTTTAACACATGGGAAGAGTTTTCTTTTTTCGGTTGGTCACAATTTGTGTGCACTCCGGCTGTCCTTCATGGTATTGAATACTCATTGGGTTGCTGCTCAGCAGCTCGTCCCATATCCCAAAGAATTTGCTGTTTGGATGCTGCAAATGGCTTCTAAGGCCTGAGAGGCTCCTGGCCAGTCTTTTTTACTGTCTCACCTCATAGCACTGTCAATATTATAAATCTCTGTGGTAGGGTCCAGCCATAATTTTCTGCCAATGCTGTTGCTAAGATTATCTCTCCTTTCAGATGGCATGGGGTCTCTACCTGTGGTCTCAGGGCTGCTCTGTAGCTTTATCGACAATAGAAGTCTGCTCTCCCGGGGTTCTTTCTCAGCAGATAAAACAAAATATGCATCTCTGAATAGTCCCAATATCTTGATCAAAGACTATATATATCCTATTCCTATAAAAGCTATGATTTTAGGAGAAAGTTTGTGTCAATAGATAATGCTTTTACATCAGCTTTTAGAAGATTCTTCCTGCTTATATTTTAGAAAAAAAAAATTGTTACTAATTATGCTTACTCTCAGAACTACAAATACTGCCAGACTTTCTATCTGGAATTTTCAATCAAGAATACCAAAGAAAAGATCCCTAAATCCCAGCTAAGAAAGCTAAAACTCTCTTTTGTTTTTAAAGTGTTATTCAGGGCATCTACACAATCAATATTATGCAAATTAGTCTTTCCTTCACCTTTCATCCCATAATTTAACAGTCATTTAGAAGAATAAAATATTGGATCAGATCTTGGATAGTCATTTAACTTGAGATGCATATGAGTTTAACACCAGTTTAAAGTAACACAGGGCAAGCCCCACTTGTAACCCAAGTGTTAGATGGGCTCACCCCTTTCAAGATTTCACGTAAGTCAGAAAACTTCTCCTTTACTTAGAATATATGTATAAAACACAGGAAAATACTGCCTCCACTCTGTTCATGAGATAAACTAAAAAACATCTGTAATATCACAGTTTTTAAAAATTCATCAGTGAACTGAGCTCATAAAGAAAACAAACAGCCGGGCGTGGTGGCGCACGCTTGTAATCCCAGTACTTTGGGAGGCGGAGACCGGAGGATCTGGGTTCGCGGCCAGCCTCAGCTCTCGCTCTGTCTCTCTCTCTCTGTCTCTCTGTCTCTCTCTCTCTCCTTAGTGAGGCCCTCCGCAACCTCGTGAGACCCGGTTTCAAAATAAAGCATAAAAAATAGGGCCAGGGGCGTAGCGCGGAGGTAGAACGCCTCTGCGTTCAATCCCCGGTACCGCAAAAAAAAAAAAAAAAGAAAACAAACAAACTAAAATTCAGAAGACAAGCCTCTTTAGGGGAAAAAAAAACTCATATTGCATCCATCATTGGTGAAGAGGCAGGAGGAGGAGCATGCTGCCCTTGTTGAAGTAGCAGGATGAGAGATGAACTTTCTGAAAGGTCTCCCAGACGTGCCAGCATACTCTGGGAGCCCTGCCTCAGAGCAAGGAGAAACTGTATACACCCACACTCTTTCTAGTACACCTTGAACAAGTGTGGGAGAATTGAGAGATTTTCTGTGGCACATGTGTGCCAGATGGGCTGAAGCTGGAGCTGAACTAATAGAGCTTCATAAGCACTTTCGGTAGGGGGAGAGAGGGTGGGAGGAAGAGGGGAGAGAGAGAGAGAGAGAGAGAGAGAGAGAGAGAGAGAGAGAGAGAGAAAGAAAGAAAGAAAGAAAGAAAGAAAGAAAGAAAGGAAGGAAGACTGGAGATACAATAGGAGAGCTGGCAGAGAGACACTTCCCAGTGAGGCCCAGGAAGACCTTGCTTGTGAACTGAGGCCTGCACAGGTAAAGGGAGAGGAGCCTTACGAGCATCCTGAATCATGCAGTGAGTAGACTGCAATGACCATGTGCAGCTGGAGAAGCAGGAAAGAACCCTCTGAGGCACAGGTACATGGGTTGCACTGAAATCCAAAGACCGGCATGAGAATTGAGAAACCCCACCAGCACCTTTAGTCTCACATTAGAAATAAATACTGCAGTAGCACCTTTGGAGGAGCCAAAGAGCAGAGAGAGACCTTCCTGAAGTGCAGGCAAAGAGGGTCTGTGGTTGGCAGAAAAAATGATATCCTAAAGATGTCTACATATTTATCTTCAGAACCTGTGACCATATTACCTCAGAGAGCAGAAGGAACTTTCCAAATATGATTGC
The DNA here is from genome assembly GCA_004027185.1 of Glis glis. NCBI lineage: Eukaryota > Metazoa > Chordata > Mammalia > Rodentia > Gliridae > Glis > Glis glis. Next base: position 14,101 of record PVJS01019408.1, on the reverse strand, counting down.
GTTAAGGATGCTGGGTGATAGAGATTATCTGCATTATCCACGTATGTCCGATGTCATGATAAGAGTTACTGCAAGTGAAAGATGGGGGGCATGAGTGTCAGAGTCTGAGAAAGAGATGAGACAAGCAGAGGTTTGGATGAATGCAATTGCTGATTGGAAGATGGAAGGGAAGGGATTATGTTCTGAGGAATGCGGGTGGACCCTAATGTCCATAAGAGGCAAGGGAACTTCTTCTCCCTTGTCCTTGAAGAAGGAATATAACGTGCTGACATCTTAATTTTAGACCAGTAAGATCTAGTCCAGATTTATGTCCTCCAGAACTGTAAAATAATAAATATGTATTGTTTTAAGTCATTAAGTATGTGGTATTTAAGCAGCAATTGGCCTGATGAAGTCGTAGAGCAGGATCAGTTTGGAAAAATCCTCCAAGTGTTACAGATTTTACATCAAGAATCTTCATTCTCAGTGTATCGTATCAATCTGCATTCAGCAGCTGCCTGTTTCTGGAAAGGTGGGGGTGGGGAGTCCAGTGCAGGTTTGGGGAGTCCAGTGCAGGTTTGGGGAGTCAAGAACACAGAGACCTTTGAGACCCAAGCAGATCTGTTGAAGGCTGAAGGAAAGGTAGGAAAAATGAAAAACACTTAAGACACCCAGAACCCAAACTCTATCTAGAGGGAGGTTATGATTCTGTCATCAAATGATACAAAGTCTATATAATAAGTTGAATCTAACAGAAAGCTATCCCAAAGCTTTAGTTCTATATAAATTAGACTAAATCACCCTCTACCCTCCACCCACCACCCACCACACACACACACACACACACACACACACACACACACACACACATTTATGGCCTAATAGAAAAAGAATAATGCTTATCTCTGGCTATAAATATTATTTCCTTTAACCTCCAATGTTATATCACATACAATTTTGACACTCAAGTTAAAAATTATGAGAAATGTGAAGGAGGAAGAAACATGATGCTTTTTCAAGAGACAAAAATGTCAAGAGACAGACAGATGGACAAACCATTACAATTATCAGATAAGTACTTCAGCCTATGATAAATATGTAATGGATAGAATAAAATAGAAACAGTGGATAATATACATGAAGACAGAAGAGTTGGAAATCATAAAAAGAGGCAAATAAAATACTAGACATAAAATATAATATCACAAATAATGAATTTTGGATGGGCATATCAATAGATTGAACACAGCAGGAGAAACAGTAAGTGAACTTTAAGACAGATCAATAGAAATGACTCTACTGAAACACAAAGAGAAAAAAAAAATGAATGAATAAAGAGTGTACCTGAGATCTCTAGAGGCAATTTCAGAAAGTCTTGTATATGCAAGACTCTTTCTCCCAGAAAGAGAAAAGAGAAAGAATAACATAAGAGAAGTGTTCGAATACATAGTGGCTAAGAATTTTTCAAAATTAATAAAGATGCATAGAAATTCCCAAGTGAGGCAAACAGAGAGAGACCATATTCATGGACATCATAGAACAATTGCTACAATGAAGATAAAGATTTGAATGCAGTCATAATACGCAGATACAGTACATGTACAGGAAACAACAGTATGAATTGCAGCTGACTTCGCATCAGAAAATGGAGGCTTGAAGACAATAGAGAACATCTCTATAGGCTAAAAAAGCAAAACAAAACAACAACAAAAATGCCCTATTTGCCTAGAATGTCATATAAAGCAAAATCTTCAAAAGTAAAGGCATTATAAAGATGGTTTTAGACCAACAAAAACTCATTCTGTGTCCAAAATATATATACCACAAAATACACTAAGAAATTCCTTAAACTAAAAGAAATGACAGAGCAGAAATTTTAGACAATAATTAAGAATATCAGGAAAAGTAAATGTGATATGAAATACAGAGAATTGAAATAATGCTGTGTGTATATCTCTTTTATATACAGTCTCTTAAAAGATTATCAACTATTTTTTATACTCTTATTGGTGCATCATAGTCTCACATCATAATGTAGTTCATAGTGTTAGTGACATACATGCACACAGCACTTGGTGGGCTTTCCTCCAGCTCCATCCCCATTCCCACTCTTCCCCATACATGATATTGAGATTGACATTTGTATTCTCACTTAGGTACATAATGTCAATGGAAGTGATTTCTTCATTGATTCTCCCTCTTCCCCTCACCATGTGCCCTAGACTGGCCCCCTGGCTCCACTGGAGTTTCTCTTCCATTATCTGAAGTCCCTCTGGTATCCTAATTACTCCCTAGCTTCCACATATGAGAGAAAACATATTGACCCTTTTCTTTCTCTGACTGGCTAACCTCACTTAATGTTCTGCAGGTCCATCCATTTTCCTGCAAATTACATAATTTTGTTCTTCTTTATTGCTGAGTAGAATTCCATTGTGTATATGTTCATAATTTTGTAATCCATTCATCTGTTGGTGGATACCCAGGTTGGTCTCATAATTTGGCTATTGTGAATTGTGCTGCTATAATATGAATATGCATGTATCACTATAATATTCAGATTTCAGTCCCTTTGGAAAGATACTCAGGAGTTGTATAGCTGGATCATATGGTGTATACATTACCAATTTTCTGAGGAATCTCCACATTGATTTCCATAGCAGCTGTACTAATTTGTAATCTGACCAACAGTATAGAAGAGTTCTTATTTTCCCACATTCTCACCAGCATTTATTGTTGTTTGACTTCTTGATGACTGCCATTCTGTTTGGGGTTAGATGTAATTTAAGTATAGTTTGATTTGCATCTCCCTGATTGCTAATGATGTTGAACATTTTTTCATGTATTTATTGGACATTTGTATTTCTTCTTTTTTGAAGTGTTTATTTAGTTCAATTGCCCTTTCTTGATTGGGCTATTTTTTTTTAGTGTTAAGTCTTGTAAGTACTTTGTTTATTTCTAGATATTAGTCCTTTATCAGAGGAATAACAGGCAAGGATCTTCTCCCATTCTGTAGGCTCTCTCTTTAGACTCTTGATGGTTTCCTTTGATGAGGAGAAACTTTTAAGTTTAATGCCATCCAATCTATTAATCCTTGCTTTATTTCCTGAGCTTTGGTGGTGTTACTGAAGAAGTTTCTACCTGCATCTATATGTTGGAATGTTGGACCTATGCCTTCCTCTAGTAATTTCAAAATCTCTGATCTAATTTCCAGGTCTTTTATCCATCTTGAGTTGACTCTTGTGCAGGGTGAGAGGTAGAGATTTAATTTCATTTTTCTACAAATGGATAACAAGTATTTCTAACACCATTTGTTGAAAAGGCTGTCTTTTCTCCAACATGTGTGTTGGGCACCTTTGTCAAAAATCAATTGGCTTTATGTATGTGGATTTATTTCTGTATCTTCTATTCTGTCCCATTGGTCTATGTGTCTGTTTTTGTGCCAATACCATGCTGTTTTTATTACAATAGTTCTACAGTATAATTTGAGGTCAGGAATTGTGATGCCTCCCACACGGTTCTTATAGCTGAGACTTGCTTTGTCTACTCTGGGTCTTTTGTTTCTCTATATGAAATTTAGGACTGATTTTTCTAGGTCTGTGAAGAATGACATTGCTATTTTAATGTGAATTGCATTTACTCTATAGATCACTTTTGGTAGAATGGCCATTTTGATAATATTTATTTTGTATATCCAAGAGCATGGGAGATCTTTCCATCTTCTAAGATCTTCAATTTCTTTCTTTGGCGTTTAATAATTTTCATTGTAGAGATCTTTTATTTTATTGATTTTGAGGTTATCGTGAAAGAATTGTTTTCTGGATATCATTTTCAGTGGATTCATGGTTGACATATAGAAAAGCTACTGACTTTTTTAGATTTTGTATGCGCCGCCTCTGCTTTCTACTCACCAGATGAGATGCATGGAGCTCTTTTAGTCCTAGGCTCTCTGTGCTGCATCCAGTTCCACGACATTTCTACTGTCTTTTTCTGTTGAGTTCTGATTGCTTTTCTTCTCTTGCCAAGAAGCAGTCTTCCCGCTGGTTGAGTTTTTAGTCTTGGAACAACTGAAACATGCTGTCTTCCTCTATTCTGCCACTTTTTCAGGAGTCCCATTAATAACTATTTAAATTAAGAATGCTAAGAATATAATGAATAACAATATAAAAATAAAGAATATAAAATATATTTTATATTAATATTTTATATTTTACTATTATTATTAAAATATAACATATAAAAATAAACAATATTAAAAACTAAGAATAAAATACAGTTTGTATATATGTAGGTAAAAATATGTGATTAAAATATTTAGAAGAGTGTGAGGATAGGATTATAAATTGTGCTTTTATAAAGTGCTTGGTTTCAAAGAAGCAGAATATTTCTTAAGGTAATTGGTGATAATTTAAAGATACGTTTTATAATTTGTAGCTCAAGCAATAACAGATCACACAAAATGACATAACTACAAAGTCAAAAGTAGATAAAATGGAATTTCAAAAATAACCTCAATTTATTTTACCAAGTGAAGAAAGGAGAAAAGGAACAAAGACAATAAGATAATGACAAACATAATTTAAACTCCAAGAGGGTAGGCTTAAATTTAAACATGTAATAACCTTATTAAATGCAAATGGACTAAGAACCTCAACTAAAAGGCAGAGATGATAAAACTTGATTAAAGACAAGCCCAAATATAAATTATTTATAAGAAACACACTTTGTAGATATGACAGTTTCAAAGTTAAGGATGAAAAAGTGTATACCAAATTCCAATCATACAAAGCTCCTTTAAGTCTATTAAGGGAAGCTAAGAAGGATATGTCTTCCTTTATCCATATTGACTTTAGGTTCCTACATTTTTGGAATTAATTCTGTTAATTAATGTGAATCACTTTATCATTCCTGGCATTCTGTCACCTTTTCCACAATACTATAATGTGCTTGGAAAAAAATTCTTTTCTTCTGAAAAAGAGTGGCATAGTTGCAATGGAAAGGAGATCTTCCAAGAAGAGTGGTTAGCAGTGTTGACAGGCAATCAATGTGGCGTGCATGTGGGAGAGAGCAACAGAAGATAATTACTAACTTGGTAGATGGTAGGGCTAGAGACTGAATGTCATAAAATTTCTAACTTCACTTGAACTCTAGCTGTTTTTATCATCTTTAAATCATCTTTAATTTCTCCGTCTACTGAAATGTGCCGTGGCGCTACTCACAATGTAAGGTTATTTTTCACGGTAAGTCAGCATTCTTTGCTCGACAGAAGATTAAAATACAGTGGCTGTCACATCTCTAAAAGGAGTGAGGGGGTGGAGAGCACAGAGTTGAAGCATGCCTAATGGCTGAGAAAGCAGTGGTGGGGTGGGTGGAGGATGGCTACGGGGAGTGGGCGTGACAAGTTGCCCTTAAGGCAAGGACATGGTAACAGAGGCAGCTGCAGGTCCAGGGTTTTGAAGGTGCTGTGGTATCAGGGTCAAGAGAGACTTCAGAGTCCCTGAGAAGTAAGGAGGTGTCAGTAGGGTGGCAGGAGATAAAAAAGAAACATATTGAAAATAATGGGTGCCAGGAAGGGATTTGCAAATATGGAGACAAATCTCGAGGTATGGAATTGGAATTGGAGGTAAAGTACAGAGGATTTTTAGTACATACTCATAGAGTTGAATTCATTGATAGGAATGTATTTTTTCCCTCTTTCTGCTGAGAAGTCCTACAAGCAATGGTGCTCCAATACTAATGAGGACACACTGAGAATTAAGGTCTTTTTGTTTCTGAATACCATCCAATAAGGAATCCAGAGCTCCTCAGACAAATGGTTGATTCTAATGCTAGGGAAAGCATAAGATGGACCTAGAGAATCTGATGCAAAAATGAAGAATGCTCAAAGACGATAAGGACATGCCAGAAGGAGTCATCTTTTGAAAGAGACTCCACTGCCCAAATCTGGGAAACTTTGACTATCCACACATACTTTTCTGTTTGTTAACCATGACAGTAGTGATATTCAGGAGTTGCTAGTGGATGCCAAGGCTGGAGGATGAGTTTAATTGCAAAGAGGTTATTTGAATAGTTTTACAGGATCGTCTCATAAAATAATTTAAAAGGGAAACACAGTCTATGGTAGGGAAATCTGGCAGACAACAACTTGACTAGATAACCAAGGTTAACATAACCAGCAAGGGGATGGGCCAACACAATTTGTGTCCTGGTGTGATGCCCTGAGAAGACCACAGCACTTCAATGATGTTTCAGCCCAGAGTACAGGACCTGAACTTGGGTCATGGGGAAACATCAGAAGGACTCTGGTCAATGGTCAGCTTATACCTGGAAACCTCTGTACTTTTCACAGCTGTCTGCATTATGAAAGACGGAAAGAAGGAGGAACTGTTCAATATTAAAAGAGACTGAGGAGACATGGCAACCTAATATACTGCATGATTCAAGATTGTTTTCTGGACCAGAAAAGATAAAGAGACATATCAACAGCTGGTGTCTTTGAATTGGGTTCTGTTCTGTGATCTAAGTGCCAGGGTGTTATTGTATTGATTTTCTTATGTGGAAGACTGAAGAAATGTAATATATAAGTGTCCTTTATGGGATCTGGTACGTACTAGTCTGTGAATAATGGTTTATATTATTATTGTTATTTGGGAATAACAACTTGAGAGTAAGTATGAAGAGGGGAGAGATAGCAAAAGGTTAGCAATTAGGGTATTAGGACATACAGGAATATTTGCAGAGTTCTTGGAATCTTCTGAAAGTTTAAAATTATTTTAAAAGAAATTATAAAGAGAACATACAATAAGCTGATAAAGAATTAAAATCCCTTCTACAATGTCTTATTACTTTTAATTTGTTATCATAAAATATTCATAAGATAGGATGGAAAACAAAACAGTTTTAAACGATAAAATTAAGCAATTATATATGGTAAAATGATTCAGTAAATATTGTTCTCTCAGCAGGCTGGCTGGCTATAAAATGAAGAATAATTTAGAAAAATAAATACATATATGCATCTATTTTGATATGAAGTATCTCCTTCTAGTTTGGGGGCTTTGCAATTAAAAATAATATTTTAGAAATCATTGGTACTAGAAATATAAAATGATATTTAGAATTTAGAAAGCATGGCTTGCAGAGTATCCCAGAGAACGGGAATTGAAAACAACATGTTTCAATAATATAGCCCTGGAATAAAATCTTGACTCCACATGCATTATTTTACTTGCAAATTGATTGACCGATTCAATCTAAGTGAGCAAAACAGTTTTATTCTCATTGTCAGAAAAAACAGATGAAAATTAATAGACTCTGCTAAACAATTCTGCTTACTACACAATGTTAATTAATAATGTGACAAGTATTTCTTCCCACATATTGATCAAATTTGGGGGGACTGTCTGAAACGCTGGTATTTATCTTGATGCTAAACTCACAAAAAAACTGGGTAAAAGAGTTGCAGTATGAACAATGTTAGGTAAAGGTGAAAAATTTTGGAGAAAAAAAAAAGAAAATAGGTAAATTGAAAAGAGAATTAGGATCTGACCGCACTCTAGAGTATGAAATACATAAGATCAAACTGAACCCATTAAATTCAATGGCAATCATATTAAAAAAATCCAAAACAAAGACAATATAAAACCCACTATTAAAAATAGCAAAAGCACCCAGTTTTCAAGGTGATCATATAAGCTTATTAAGCACTTGCTAAGAATGTCAGTGATAATTATATCATAAGTATCACAGAAAATACATAATGTGCACTGAATTTAATAGTTTTAGATTATTTTAATTAAAGTAGAGAAAGTAGCAATGACGTAGAAATTGCAAAATGTCAAAGACATTTTACTCAAAATGGAGAAAGAAAATATTTCTTGTTCTAAAATTAGGGGACAATAATTGAAAAGTAAATCTTAACAGTTCAATCAACAATTGGGCATTAGGTGCCCTACGGGGTTAATTCAACATCCTGTGCAACCTTATCTATGTGAAGATGACACAGCTGATTCTAATCATAGAGCATTCGTACTGAGTCCTTTTTAAAATTATGGTTATTGACTGGTAATTGTCCAGCCACACAGTCTAGCTCAACTTTATGACCAATGACTCTTATCTGTTAAAAATCAGGATTTAGAATTTCTGCTCTCCTGACCATTTTGAAAATTAAACCTATGATTGGGCTTCATCAGGATGCCACTTTAATTGATTGAACTACTTGTCTCAGAAGAGCCTGAAGGACAGCAGTGCTAAAAATATAACCCACAGATTACAGTGTCATTGACGTTACCTGGGAACTGGTTAGAATGCAGAATCTCATATGCTACCCCAGACTTCCTGCATCAGAAACACTCAGTGACTTAGTAAGACTTCTAGATGCTTCTGATACATGTTCAAGTTTGAGACTCACTACTGTAAGGAAACTCATTTCTTTTGTACTTCTCTAGCATGGTAGAAGAAATAACAGAAGCCTACCATTCCTTGAAAATATTTTTGTACATGAGGTAATAGGTAATTGTGAATATTTCTGTTAATGAAAGATCTCTATTGCTTAGACAATTTTTTTATATCTTGGCCAGCACTGATGGGTATTTCTATGAAGAACAAGAGAAATAATCCAATAAAGCTGATATACAGCATTAAAGCTTATAGAATATGTAACCATACTAAAAGTATTCAAGATCTTATTAATTTTTTTAAATAAATAGTTTCAAAACGAAGAGAAAGGAGCAGGCATTTATTCCGAGAAGCAAGAATTTTGTGTTATCCTCTCCTATTCCTACTATGCTTTTCAATTTTTGACAACTACAGATTGCCCCATAAAACACCGTGAATTCGCCCCAGAAATGCACTTTTGCTTTCTAGCATTATCCTTTTCCACTTCACTGTGATCTTACCATTTCCTTATTTAACTTCTTCCCACTCAGTTCATGTCTAAAACTGCCTACAGTGCATCAATTATGTTGCACAAAACATTATTTAGCACTCCCTCTAGTGACAATGTGGTGAGTAGATCCAGCAGTTACCTAGTTACCCATTCTTTCTCTTGCAGATAATATCCAATAACTAATATCTGTTAGAAGCTTATTTTGTGCCAGGCAATGTCCCAAGAATTTTTCTTCCACTTGAAACTGAAAAGAAAACATAGATCTTGATGAAGAAAGAAAGACCAGAAAGTGAAAAATAAAAATTTTCTCACAAAAATACGGAATGCAGAAGGACTATAATATCAATATAAACATCTTTACCTTGATCTCATCACAAAGTAATGATAAATGTTTGAGGTGATGAATATGCTAGTTACCTTGATTTGATTGTTATATCATGTGTACATGGATTGAAACAGCACTCTACCCAATAAATAAACTGTTTTACCTTGAGACTTGATATTTGAAAACCAAAATGTAAAACAGACCTATAGTAGGGAAAACAAAATAAACAGACATCTGAAGTATTTTCACTACCTCTTGTAATAATATATGAATGCAATAATGGCTTATAAATATATGTAACACAAAAAAGGGAAAAGATCAGAAACTATTTAACTGACCTTAAAATAATCCGAATGTCAGGTTAGTTTTCTGCATTTAAAAAATTTGCTTCCGAATACATACTTACATTTTTCTTTCTTCATGTGCTTTCTGTCTAGATATTTTGTTTAGGAAAACAGACCTTATTCCACTTGGGCATTCATTTCCCTTCTCCTTTTCCCTAAAAGGGTTATAAACATACTATACCTTGGTTTTAAATTAAATAAGTCAATTATATCATACCAGTGGATATTTTAAATAAGTTGTTTTTATTGTTTTGTTTTTTGTTTAATGGAAATAGTCTGCTACCATGATGCTTAGTAACTTATTTTTCTCAATTAATATCTTGACCCTGTCACTTAGGAACTATGTGATTGTGTCTATGTTACTTGGCCACTTTGTGTTTAAGTTCATCAATAAACTTGGGAAAAATAGCAGATTCTAATTCATAGCTTTGCTATAGGAAATAATAGGGCTAATACATAATGAATACTTAAGACAGTGTCTGTAGCACTGTGAGTTCTCAAAAATGTTAGCTATCATTATTGTTACGATAATATTATCAGAAAAGTGTAAACTGTATGAAGCCTTAGTGAACTTGATATTTTAAGTTTTGGAATGAGAGTTGCAAACATCCTTATACATCTTCATGATGTCATGTACTCTTGGTGATGTGCAGAGTTAGAGATTTATTATACTAACTCTAACATAATAAAAACAGCAGCTATCTAAGTCAATACTAAATTGACAAACCCTCGCTGCCTTGGCCCTGGTTCTGTGTTCCTAGCTCTGTGAAACCAAGAGTAACTCAAGTCTCTGCATGTGGGCTGCCATGCCAGAGAGTGCTGAGAGGCCACTAATCTTAACTCCAATCAGCTGGGGCTTGAAGTTATTTTATTTTTTATCTGATGGATGGTGCAAACAATTTCTCATTTGCCCTCTCTCTCCTACAATGTCTACTCTATGCCAAACAAACCTAGATCTTCAAACCAACAGAGTATAAACAACCCGGAAGCTCCAAATAACAAGTCCACCTTACTTCCAGTGATTCCCCCAAATATGTTTCTACTATATTCTTTCTACTTAGTACTAGCCCAGTTACTCTGCCTAGTAACACAAACACATCTAAAAAAATAAAGTTTTAACCTATATATCCCTCAGGGACTCACATGTAAAATGTTGTGTTGTTCTTTATTTATGCCAGTCATGTTCCTTAGGCACAGAGATTTGAGCATATTGCTTTCCTAATATCCCACAGCCAACCCAATTCCCCAAAGTAACTTTAATTTAGATTTTCCAGCCTTCCTAAGCCTTTTCGATGGGATAACTGTCGATACAGTTATGTGAGGTGAGATTTCGACTCTCCCAGGCATCGTGGGTGGCCATGATTGCTTGTTTTCCATTTTAGGGACAGCATGTGTCACTTGCTCATATTCGGACACTTGTCCTAGCCTAGAGCATACATGTCTACCCATGTATTTTAGTCATTGGTCCTGTGTAGCTATATTCAGAGTGACCTAGTTTTATTAAGAAACTTAAATGTGTAGTCTAGTCTACAATATTTCAAGACAACATGCATATTAAGGATGATCATGCTGCACAAATCAGACTATACTAACTTTTATAAAACCATGTTAATGTAGATATTTTAAAACAACATTTAAGGATAATAGGATTTTAAAGTATCTTCATTTGCTAATGGAAAACTTGAAATATAATGATATTAAATAAACTGCCTCTGGTCACTATAGATTTAGCAGCAATAAATGGAATGAACTTACACCCAGCAAGGATTAAAAAAAGGGGGGGTTATTCAATGACAGAATGAACATTAATCTTAGTTTAAGATCTAGTGTTCTATGCAAAACATTACCCATTTCTGACTTCCAGGCATGTTCTTAGCAAACACAGTAGCAATCCCTACATGTAATTATAGTCCAAAGACTGTGGGGAAGGAACATTTTCACTTTTAATTAAAGAGTGTGAGTGCTTGTTAAGCATCAGCAGGGTGTCTGCCACTCACTCTCAGGAATTTAAATCATGGCTGATGTTAACTTAAAGGAAGAACTAAAATCTCAGTCAAATAGAGTTAGAATATGTTATACTACCCTCGGGAGCTTTGTAGGGAAAAGTTAGATGAAGATGTACATAGGCCAAACTGAACTTCACATATATTCATAGCCATTTGAGAGATGTACACCTACATATCTATTGGAGAAGTCAAAACTATTAGATTTTAAAGTATATACAAATAATGAAATAGAATGAAAACTTCCGTTATCAGACTGTCAATAGTAAAGTAAAATGTAGAAAAGTACCTACTTAAAATAATCAAAGTATTTTATAATCATTCAATTTACAAACTTAAAAAAATCTCTGGCCCAATCTGGCATGACCATTTTAAAGTATGGTGCATGCATGCGCACGGACACACACACACGAGGAAGACATATAAACTTGGGAAAGAATTATAGTATTATGGGCCGAAACACACACACATACACACACACACACACACACACACACACACACACACACACACACGATGTTTCATTCAGAAATACTCTCTTAATTCAAAGGAAGATAACACATATTTACCTAGCCACAGACTTTTTGGCATTTTTCATGTTTGCCAAAAAAAAAGAGAAAGACTATGTTAATGTCTAACATTCAAAAGCGGCATAATGAAGGCATTATAATACTTCTCAAATATACAGTGGTTACACTATAACTTATAGATGCTATGTGAGAACATGCAAATATGCTTATAATGCTAAGTGAAAAGTAGAATATCAAACAAATGTACTATAATCAAGAGAAAATAAATTATGTACATATACAAAGTCCAAAGGAGATTATGCAAAAAAGTAAATCAGTTACTTTGAGCACATGAACAGAAAGTGATGTAATTTTCTGATTGGTGTCTTTCATTGTATTAAGATTGTATTGCTGCAATAAAATTTATGTGCCTAAATAGATAACTTAGCACCTATTTGCAAGATTGCTCATGAAATTTTATCTCTAACTCTAAGTCTCGATATGAATTTTTCCCAAGTAGACAAGGGAGGAGCCAATTATCTTCAAATCTCAAGTCCAGAGTTGTGAACTTCATGTTAAAGAAAGAAGTGTGTGTGTGCGTGTGTGTGTGTGTGTGTGTGTATGGTTCTTTTTGGCAAAAACATAAATTGAGGCTATGTTCTATTTCTCATATTTTTCTTCTTCATAATAAGTCTTAGAAACATTTTATTTCAGACGAGTTTCAAATATTGCTTTATTGACAGTCTCATACTTGACATTCTTGCTATAATTACCGTGTGTATTATTCAAGAGAGCTCTGTACCATCCCTGGAGACTCAATTACTGTGTGCCTTGCCTGTAGTCTAAGCAAGCATCAAAGTATCTTGTAATATAACAGGCTCATGTTTTTCTTGAACAGTTTTCTGATATTATTCGGCATATCAGAGTAAATTGCTCCTGAAACTATCAATGCTGGCAAGAAAATAATTGACATAAATACATTAATATGAAGAATATTATTTTACACTAAAATGGGGAAATGTATTCACAGGCTTATAACCTTTTAAGAACAATTATGAAATCTCAATCCTTTTTTATCTGTTATATTAAAATACATTTTATAAAATATATTAAATATCAAGGGGATATGAGCCTTTGATGTTTGCAGAAGAGCACAGTTGTAGGAAACATTGTTATTGTTTTATTTTTCTTTAATGCCCTAATTAACTTCAAAATATATTTGAGACATCTTAGAGGAAAATCACAGGTGTGATAAGAATAAAATCATGACACCAAAAAGGAATGAAGAATTAAAAGAGGAGAATAAAAAAGTTATAAGAAATTCATTGCTAATATTCTCAAGTTCCATCCATTTTACTGCAAATAACATAATTTTGTTCTTGCTTGTGCTAAGTGAAATTAGTAAATCACAAAAAGTGAGAGGTCAGATTTTTTTTTCCTCACATGTGGAAGCTAAGGAGAAATCGGGACACAAAAGTGTCTCTAGACAAAGGAAGAGAAACCCTAGTGGAATGATGGAGGGGGCCTAAGGGAGGGAAGTGGGTTGGGGAGGGAGACTGGATTCAGGGAGCCCTGCAATGGACATGATGGACATACACAATATTATCAATGCCAATTTCAATGCCATGCACAGGAGGGTGAGGGAGTGGGGTGGGAGTTGGGGGAGGCGCTCCGAATGCTGTGTGCATGTATGTCTCTATCATTCCGAACTTCATCATGATGTATGATTACAGTGCACCAATAAAAAATAAAAACTGAAAAAGAAAGTAAAAAATCAGATTCATGATTATAAAATAAATTCAAAAAAGAAATTCCTTGCTAAAAGGATTCGTCTGAGATATTGCTAAACCTAATTCTGTTTTTTTAACTTTTTATGTTCATTTATTGGTGCATTGTAATTATACATTTTGATATATGTCAGGGTATGAACATCATACATGCACACATTGCACATTTAGCCCTCCCTTCAATCCCACCCTATTCCCTCCCCCTTCCCTCCCTTTCATGCTCTGGATAGTGATTGAGTCTTATAGGTTTGTGTATGTACATCATGTGCT